>SJYT01050900.1:0-117240 GCA_006410635.1 Cephalophus harveyi | reverse complement strand
CCGTAACCTACTGGGCTTCGCGGTCCATGGGATTTTCCAGGCAAGAATACTGGAGTGGGCTGCCATTTCCTTCTCCAGGGGATATTCCCAACCCAGGGATCGAAACCAGGTCTCCTGCATTGCAGACAGATGCTTTACCATCTGAGCCACTAGGGAAGCCCGAATTCCTCCCTTAATCCAGCCCTTTAATGAAAGTGGTTTGCAATGTAAAATCCCAGAAATTTTACGTCCCTTTACTATCCTGATTCTATGGCCTGCACATAGATGCTTCCTGGTGGGCCTCTTCATAAATGTGGAGTTTGAACGATGGTCCCGAAAGTCTGGTGACAATTTCCTTACTGAGAAAACGTCAGTAGACCATGTCCCTTGGTCCCAAACCTGTGGACCCTGGACTCAGACGGAAGCATTTTAAATTTGGAAAGGTGATATTTAGGAACTGGGCTACATGGCTCTGAAGGTAGGACCATGTTTTTAATTTAGTGAAGCAGTCTCTGAGGACACACTGTTTTCCTGTGAGAAAACGGAGGATGTTGTGTGTGGTGGCGGGGGGTGGGGGGGGGCGGTCCAAGCATTCTTACATAAGATGTGTATAAGAGACAGTCTCTGNTTTGGAAAGGTGATATTTAGGAACTGGGCTACATGGCTCTGAAGGTAGGACCATGTTTTTAATTTAGTGAAGCAGTCTCTGAGGACACACTGTTTTCCTGTGAGAAAACGGAGGATGTTGTGTGTGGTGGCGGGGGGTGGGGGGGGGCGGTCCAAGCATTCTTACATAAAGAGCTTCAGCTTGCTTCCTGAGATGATAAGATCTAAATACAAGGATCTTATTCAGAAATTATAAACCATTTCAGGACTCCAAATTGTGGATCATAAGTACTCAGGCTTCAATAATTGTTGAGTTCTTTCTACCATGTATAAGGCATTACGCTGCATCCTGGGGCAAGAAAAATGCATATGGCAGATGCCTGCATCTCCAAGGTAGGAGACGGATCTGAGGTGCAAGGAAAGGAATGATATCTGGGGTTACTCGGTAACAGGGAGATGCAGCTTTTAAATATTATCTCAGCATTTGATGGTTAATGGAGTGTTTTCCCAGATCTGGGGGCTGAAGAGAAGACTGGGTTGCGAGGTTAATTTAAAAATCCATTCCCGTGTCTGGGTTATACGTAGGAGCCCAACCGAGTACTGTCAATATCTTAATGAATAGTTACCTTTCATCTCTGTCGGCAAGTTAGCGCTTCAAGTGTCATAAACTAAGAGCCAGGTGATGAGGACTTGAAAGAAGGACCTGATTCTATGGCAAAATCCCTCCAATGGTCTGTTTTCAGTTCAAGGTCTTCACAGACAGATGAGATGAATGCATCTTAATATGTCCTTGCTGGAAATCATCTGACAAAAGCATCTCCGTGAAATTCCTGGAACCATGCGGCTAACAGACTTAAATATTTCACTGCTGTCAGGTTGGAAGGTTTTTGGAACATTGAATTTAAGCTAGAACATTAAGTTTAAGCTTTCCAATCTTTTAGCTACTGGGTAGGAACTGACAGATAAGAACTGGGAGATGGAAATGAAAATATACCCCAAAAGTCTTTTACATTGTCTTTATCATACTTTGATCCACTGGCATATTCCCTTATGTCTGGCTCCCAAGGAAACCATTATAAGGGATCAGAACAACCCACTGGTGAGTCCTTATCAACTGTGCTGAAACGGCAAGAAACACTGGGATGAGCAGGACTCTGTATCTGGGAATGCTCTCCAATTGTGCATTAGGTATTTTTCATGATTATTCTTAAAACATAAAAGAGAGAAAATCGTAAATCACAATAATTCAGATCTGGAAGTAGGGAAGCCTAAGAACTTGTTTTTACTGATCACATATGATGGGTCAAACACTAAGCTAGACAAATCACATTTTAGATCTCATTTAATCCTCCAAACACCCATAAAGGTAGAGACAGTCTTACTAACTTGTTATGTGATACAAGCTAAATGCTTTTGATTTTTCAAATCTGTTAAGGGTTACTTCATGTAAGCTCTGATTACCTAAAAGCCCAATGTGTGCTGATCTTGAGAGAGCAGAAATACTGTATAACTCGGAGATTTTGGTATCAAATGCCTCTGCTTAAGAAAAATAGAGAAGGGAAATAGAAGAAGAGAAAGGAGAGCCTGCATAAGACAACATCGAAGGATTAAGGGAAGGAAGCCAAGAGCAGGCCAGGAAGGAGGGACGTCAGGAGGGAAAAAAGTGTTTTATAGAATTAAAAATTTTTTTCTTGCTAAATATTTGCACTATAAACCATTTCCACTCTCCCTTCCAAAAAACCTCCCATATTTTAATGAAATCAACAGTGGAGGAACATTAAGTCTTACTTCACAAAGGGCATGGACTGAGAACAGAGGTTGCCAGGGCGAGAGGTGTGGGAAGCAGCAGCTTGTGAAATACACAGAGTTGGGGCAATTGAGACTCCAAGGGTTTGAATGGCAGCCTTAAAGTACAATAGCTAGGAAGTGGAACCAGGATTTGGTACCATGTCTGGCTTCCCTGGTGAATCAGTGGTAACGAACCTGCCTGCCAATGCAGGAGACTCAGTGTTGATCCCTGGGTCCAGAAGATCCCCTGGAGAGAAAATAGCAACCCATTCCAGCATTCTTGCCTGGGAAATCCCATGCACAGATGAGCCAGGCAGGTTACACTCGATGTGGTCACAAAGAGACAGACATGACTTCAGTTCATTCAGTTCAGTCACTCAGTCGTGTCTGACTCTTTGCGACCCCATGGACTGCACCCACTACAGACTTCCCTGTCCATCACCAATACCCAGAGCTTGCTCAAACTCATGTCCATCGAGTTGCTGATGCCATCCAATCATCTCATCTTCTGTCGTCCCCTTCTCCTCCTGCCTTCAATATTTTCCACCATCAGGGTCTTTTCAAATGAGTCAGTTCTTCACATCAGGTGGCCAAAGTATTGGAGCTTCAGCTTCAACATCAGTCCTTCCAATGAATATTCAGGACTGATTTCCTTCAGGATTGACTGGCTGGATTTCCTTGCAGTCCAAGGGACGCTTAAGACTCTTCTCCAACAATGCAGTTCAAAAGCATCAATTCTTCGGTGCTCAGCTTTCTTTATAGTCCAACTCTCAAATCCATACATGACTACTGGAAAAACCATAGCTTTGACTAGATGGACCTTTGTCGGTAAAGCAATGTCTCTGCTTTTTAATATGTTGTCTGGTTGGTCATAGTTTTTCTTCCAAAGAGCAAGTGTCTTTTAATTTCATGGCTGCAGTCACCATCTGCAGTGATTTTGGAACCCAAGAAAATAGTCTATCCCATGCTGTCTCCTCCCAAGGTTTAGGAAGCATCAAGGTCAACCTCATCTCCTACAAATAGAAAGCTTAGATTCAGAAAAGCAAACTGACTTTCCCAAGGTCAAATTGGTAGGTTCTCCCCACCACACCATGGTTTGTGGGATCTGATCTTAGTTCCCTAACCAGAGATTGAATCTGAATCCTAACCACCAGCATGCATGCATGCCAAGTTGCTTCAGTTGTGTCTGACTCTTTGCAACCCTATGGACCACAGCCTACCAGACTCCTCTATCCATGGGAATCTCCAGGCAAGAATACTGGAGTGGGCTGCCATTCCCTCCTCCAGGGGATCTTCCCAACCCAGGGGTCATATCCAAGTCTGTGGTATCCCCTGGACTGGCAGGCAGTTTCTTTACCACTAGCGCCATCTGGGAAGCCCTCTAACCACTGGACCTCCAGAGAATTCCTCAGTTTTGCCTTTTTTTTTTTTTTTTAGATAGCTAAAACTAGAACTCAAATTTTTTTTCTAGAAAGTTTTAATCCAATCAACTTTCCACATTTTTGTCACGGTCTCCAAAAACTCAATATTATAAAGTCCAATAGGACCATCTCAGTTCCATCTCACCAGACTTTGTGGCAGGGTTTTAAACAACTGATCGTTTTTCCCTTCTTGAGTCGTGTTGATATCCTGGCTTTGATAATGCCACACTCTTCTGGTTTCCTCTGAGAAGGAGAATGGCAGCCAAGAGCCTGGAGCTAGCCTGATGCTAACGGTCAGACCTTGGTGTTGCCAGTATCTGGCTTGCATGCACTGTTGGACTCCCCTTAAACATAAACAATTTCACAGAAAATCCACCTTAAACAAGGCCACGCTGTGACCACTAGGCATCAAAATAAGAGACAAGACTGCTTCCTAATACTGCGTTCACACAGCCCTGTGTGTGAACACAGTCCAAACCACAGAACACCGAGCCTCCCCCATCCTGGTTCTGCAGAAGCCCCCTAATTAGCCTCCCAGACTCCACCATGAGTGGAGGCATAGGCTAGAATCTCATCTTGCTAATAATGCAGAAAGGAACTGACTAGAAGCTGTTTCAAGAGAAGCAGTAAAAAGGCTACAGAAACAAACACCAGCCTGAGTCGCAATCCAAACTTTGATGATCCATATGGTAGAACCAGACCACCAAGAGAGCTACCGCCATGGCTATAATCACTCGACTGGTAAGGCGACACACCCCAAACCATACAGCCTCAGCACAAACAGGAAGCCAGCATGATCAGAAGCTGCTTCTCCTGGCAATGAGACCAGCCAGCAGAAAACGGAGGAATCGGCCATCTCACGGCCTCAGCCCTATTAAACCTCACGTGACTACATTTGTTTGGTGGAACCTACATCACCTCCAGAACTCCCACTAAACAGGAACCTGGCAATGTGGGTTTTATTTTTCTGGTGTCTCCAGGACCAAGAGGCGCTCTAGAAAGAGGCTGGAGTAGATACTGATCATCAGACTCTAGGACCTATTATACTTGCCCATTTCAACTCAGTCAAGCATAAGCCTCATGATCCCACCCCTCCTTGGTCAGCACCCTCACAGAAGGTGCGCCATCCGCTGGGAATAAGATTCCAAGTCCTTATGGGATGGCATCTGGCTGCAGACTCTCCTTCCACTCTCTTCCTTGCTCTTTCTGCTGCGGCCGCTCTGGCTTCTTACGCCCCACTCCCCACCACGCTGGAATATTCCTATTCCCAGACTGCTTGCTTCTCACTCTGTCCAGAACGACTTTCCCTCAAATGCTCACATTGTCTGTTGCCCTACTTCACACAGCACTCTGGCCGAAAGGCCAAGCCGCCCTCCCCTGGCCACCCTGCTCCATCAGCTCTGCTGCTCACCCTCCTCAGCTCCTCTCCGGCTTCATCCCTGCCCCCTGATCACGCCTCTGTCATTTTCTATGTCTGTATCCTGCTTTATTTCACTTGATAGCTTTTATTGCTTATTTTATTTATTTTTAATTTTTGGCTGCGCTGGGTCTTCATTGCTGGTTAAGGGCGGCTTTCTCTAGTTGCAGTGAATGGGGGCTGCTCTCTGTTGCAGGGCGTGGCCTTCTTGTGGTGGCCCCTCTTGCTCTGGAGTGCAGCCTCGGGAGTGTGTGCTCAGTAGCTAGGGTGCATGGGCTTAGTTACTCTGACCCACGTGGGATCATCCCAGACTAGGGATCGAACCTGTGTCCTCTGCACTGGTGGGTGTAAGGCCGGACCCCGGGGCCATAATGGGCCGCCCCTTCTCTCCCCCGCCGGTGGAAGTCCCTAACGAAAGGAGCCTCCCAGATCCCGGGGACCAACGACAGCACACTTCGCCAGCTAAAGCCGCCCCACCCCAGCCACGTCGAAGGACCTGTCAGCCCGCGACACCTCGGCCTGGCGACCTATCCGAACCCCCGTCCATTAACCTGACCAGCCCTCGCAACGAAAGTATATAAGCCGCTTCTAACACGGTCCGGGCGGACTTCCTCGACCTGCCTCATTCGGGTCCAGGAACCCCGCCCAGTAGCACTTCGCCATTAAAAAGCCTGTAAGCCAGAAAGAAAAACACCAATACAGTATACTGACACATATATATGGAATTTAGAAAGATGGCAATGATGACCCTGTATGTGAGACAGCAAAAGAGACACAGATGTATAGAAAGGACTTTTGGACTCTGTGGGAGAGGGAGAGGGTGGGATGATTTGGGAGAATGGCATTGAAACGTGTATACTATCATGTAAGAACGAAGCACAAGCCTATGTTCAATACAGGATACAGGATGCATGGGGCTGGTGCACGGGGATGATCCAGAGAGATGATATGAGGTGGGAGGTGGGAGGGGGATTCAGGATTGGGAGCTAATATACACCCATGGTGGATTCATGTCAATGTATGGCAAAACCAATATGGTATTGTAAGGTAAAATAAAGTAAAAATAAAATTTAAAAAAAAAAAAAGAAAGAAGTACACATGCAACATGGAAAATTACAAGGAAACATTAACCATGTAGCTCATACCTGGAAATAATTCTTTAGGATATCTCTGATTTCGGGTAACAGGAATGTAAGTAATAGTAACAGAATTTCCTTTCCTTTGAGATTATGCATTTAGAATTCAGTTTGAAATACCCCAGGAAATAATTTAGAAAGTCCAGGAAAAGCACGAATACAAATGAAAGTTGTAGTAGTTATGGGAAAAATTTAAAAGAAGCTCACTGAAATTTGTTGGGTACAAGAATGGCAACATCATAAAATAGTATTTAAATAATCCTTGGTTTACCTGTTTCCATGTAAAATTTCTATATATATTCTTAAAAAACCTACATCATACCTTAATTAGTATACCAAGGTTGCAATTTCACCAACAGCACAAAACAGAGGTTGATATCAACTATCATAATTTTCTTTCTTAAAGGGCCATAATATGTGTGTGTGTGTTAGCCGCTCAGTCGTATTCGACTCTTTGCAACCCCATGGACTGTAGCCCACCAGACTCCTCTGTCCATGGGATTCTCCAGGCAGGAATACTGGAGTGGGTTGCCATTTCCTTCTCTGATCATAATAAACATTTGTAATAAAAAAAAAAAAAGCCTGTTAGACACTTTTTTGGTGTCCTGGTCATCTTTTTACCTAACAGTGGGCAGATTCTTAACCACTCGACCACCGGGGAAGTTTCCCCTCCTGATAACTTTTACACTACTGGGGATTCTCTTTATCTGTTTAAATGTTTATACAGTTGACCTTTAAACAACATGGGTTTGAACTATGAGGGTCTGCTGAGACTCAAGATTTTTTTTTTTTTTTCACTAAATCCATACTACACTATGATACCATCCCTGGTTGAATCCCCTGATACAGAACCATGGATATGGAGGGCAGACAGTAAAGTCTGACAAGGATTTTTCAATATTTGGAGGGTTAGCACCTCCAACTCTGACTTCAAGGGTCAACTATAATCTGTCTCACCTCATGAACATATAAGATTCACAATTTGGCTGTGTTATACTTGGGACCAGGAAAAATAACGTCTGGCACACAGCAGAGGTCAGTAAATATGTAAAGTAAATTGATTATTCAGTCCATCAAAACAATCTCCGAAGTGTGAACTAAGAAATGTAGGTATTAGTAATGAAGGAAATGTAGTTCAGGTCCACGTTCCTTATCCTCAACTCTAAAAGCCAAAAACTATTAACTCAAAGTTTGGCAATTAAAATAAATAAAATTCAATCTACTTTTTTCATGGAACACCATTTTTACTTGAAAGAACAAATGACAGGAAAACTATGACAAACATATTTGTAAAGTGGAGTGAAGTGGGCATGTAGGTTCAAAGAAAACAAATGACAATGTTTATTAATTATTAAGCTTAAAATTTAAGCTTTTAAATGAAAATTAGAATTCTGAAAAACTTGTATTCACCATAGTAAGCTTGTCAGCTTTCCAACAGTTGACAACTTTTTTGATGAGCTCAGTGGTTATATTAATGAAAAGAACTTTGTAATTTTGTATAATGAATGTGCTAATGTTTGCAAAATCAGCATAAACAAGTACTTGCCAAATAGCCAATGCATCATGTTACAAAATGAATGGGTAAAAGATCTATTTAAGTTTCAAGACAGATCAAGAGATTTTAATAAACTAGAGTACAAAAATTTCATTGATAAGATTTCAGATTCCACAGTTTTACTAACCTCTATGAAGTCACTAATTATCAGGCTGTGATGTAGTCTCAAACAAAAACATCCACACTTATCTGAGCAAGTTATTAAAATGCCCTTTCCTTTTCTAACTACATATATGTGTGAGGCTAAATTTGTTTTCATATACTTCAATCAAAAGAGCATATCACAACTGACAGAATACAGAAGCAGATTAGGATCTAGTTCTCTTTTATTAAGCCAAACATTACAGAGATTTGCAAAACTGTAAGGTCTTCCCTTTCACTATTCTTTTGTTTTAGAAAACAAAGTTATTTTTCATAATGAATATGGTATATGTGGGTTTCCCCGGTGGCTCAGCGGTAAAAAAATCCACCTGCAATGCAGGAGCTGTAGGAGATGTGGGTTTGATCCCTGAGTTGCGAAAATCCCCTGGAGGAGGGTATGGCAACCCACTCCAGTACTCTTGCCTGGAGAAGCCCATGGACAGAGGAGCTTGGTGAGCTACAGTCCATAGGTCGCAAAGAGTTGGACACAACTGAAGCAACTTAGCACGCATGCACGGGTGGTATAGAGATTTAAATATAATGTGCGTTATGGTTATTTTTAATGAATTAATAAATATTTCTAAACTACCAGTCTCCATTTCTAATATGGCAAATATTGATAGAAATATTGCCATATTTCTAATATGGCAAATATATTCCATATGACAAAAGCTCCCTGAAGTCCTATAGTTTTTTAAGAGCATGAAGGGATCTAGAAAACAAAAATTTGAAAACTGCTGTTTTAAAGCATATTCTCAAATTTATATTCAAGTTAAAATCAGATGAAACCATACACTAATGATATATTTTTATGTGCTCATGCATCCTAGGCTGCTTCAGTCTTGTCCGACTCTTTGCAGCCCCATGGACTATAGCCCACCAAGCTCCTGTCCATAGGATTCTCCAGGCAAGCATACTGGAGTAGGTTGCTATGCCCTCCTCCAGGGGATCTTCCAGACCCAGGGACTGCACCCGTGTCTCCTGCAGCGCCTGCATTAAGGTGGATTCTTTACCACTGAGGCACCTGGGAAGCCTCTTTTTACGCAACTCAACCAATTAATTCTAAAGTTCCTTGGAAAAAGGAAGTGTGCATTAATAATCAAGGAAATTTCAACAAACTAATCAATGAAAAGGGACATCCCCACTTATATTAAAACATAACGGAAAACTACAGTAATTATAATTGTACTGGGTATAGAAGTGAATAAGGAGATAATGAAAAAAAATGAAGAAACTGACTCAAAATATAATTATGGACAGATTTAGATGAAAAAATGTTGGATTCTGTTTTTGTTAAGGTCCTTAGGTGTAGGTAATAAAATCCACTCAAACTAGCTTAAGATAAAAGGAATTTATTAAGGGGTATGTGGAATTCACAACATTGTTTTAATAAATAAATGAAGAAAAATATTCCAGGCTGAACTTCCAGGAATGATTATCAAAACCAACCCCAGGAATTAAACAGTTAAGGCACCTGATGCACGCACAGGAGGCAACTGCAGAATCAGGAGCTGCTGCCACAGCTGCCGCTTCAGAACAACCACCCTCTGCCATCTCAGGAAGCTGCCGGCATAGCAATCCATCTGCCTAATGAGAAGCAGCCACCATAGACGTTGATTCTAGAACTTGCTGGTGCTGCCAAGATCCAAGTCTGCCGGATGAATAACCCATGTCCTTCTTTTCTCTCTGAACAACTCAGTTGAAATACAAGTCTCTCGTAAGTATCTCCTACTGATGGAACCAGACTTTCATCCAAAAGTCCTAGGGAAACTGAAATCTGGCAGAGTGGAATGATCTTTGAGTGAGGTACACTTATCTTGCACCATAACAATAACAAATTCAGTTCAGTTCAGTTCAGTCACTCAGTCGTGTCCAACTCTTTGTGACACCATGGATTGCAGCACGCCAGGCCTCCCTGTCTATCACAAACTCCCGGAGTTCACTCAGACTCATGTCTATCGCGTCAGTGATGCCATCCAGCCATCTCATCCTCTGTTGTCCCATTCTCCTCCTGCCCCCAATCCCTCCCAGCATCAGAGTCTTTTCCAATGAGTCAACTCTTCGCATGAGGTGGCCAAAGTACTGTAGTTTCAACTTTAGCATCAGTCCTTCCAAAGAACACCCAGGACTGATCTCCTTTAGAATGGACTGGTTGGATCTCCTTGCAGTCCAAAGGACTCTCAAGAGTCTTCTCCAACACCACAGTTCAAAAGCATCAATTCTTCGGTGCTCAGCCCTCTTCACAGTCCAACTCTCACATCCATACATGACCACAGGAAAAACCATAGCCTTGACCAGATGGACCTTTGTTGGCAAAGTAATGTCTCTGCTTTTGAATATACTATCTAGGTTGGTCATAACTTTTCTTCCAAGGAGTAAGCGTCTTCTAATTGCATGGCTGCAGTCACCATCTGCAGTGATTTTGGAGCCCAAAAAATAAAGTCTGACACTGTTTCCACTGTTTCCCCATCTATTTGCCATGAAGTGATGGGACCAGATGCCATGATCTTCGTTTTCTGAATGTTGAGCTTTGTTGGCAAAGTAACGTCTCTGCTTTTGAATATGCTATCTAGGTTGGTCATAACTTTTCTTCCAAGGAGTAAGCGTCTTTTAATTTCATGGCTGCAATCACCATCTGCAGTGATTTTGGAGCCCAAAAAAGTAAAGTCTGACACTGTTTCCCCATCTATTTCCCATGAAGTGATGGGACCAGATGCTATGATCTTCGTTTTCTGAATGTTGAGCTTTAAGCCAGTTTTTTCACTCTCCTCTTTCACTTTCATCAAGAGGCTTTTTAGTTCCTCTTCACTTTCTGCCATAAGGGTGGTGTCATCTGCATATCTGAGGTTATTGATATTTCTCCCGCAATCTTGATTCCAGCTTGTGCTTCTTCCAGCCCAGCATTTCTCATGATGTATTCTGCATATAAGTTAAATAAGCAGGGTGACAATATACAGCCTTGACGTACTGCTTTTCCTATTTGGAAGCAGTCTGTTGTTCCATGTCCAGTTCTAACTGTTGCTTCCTGACCTGCATACAGGTTTCTCAAGAGGCAGGTCAGTGGTCTGGTATTCCCATCTCTTCAAGAATTGTCCAGAGTTTATTGTGATCCACACAGTCAAAAGCTTTGGCATAGTCAATAAAGCAGAAATAGATGTTTTTCTGGAACTCTCTTGCTTTTTCGATGATCCAGCGGATGTTGGCAATTTGATCTCTGGTTCCTCTCCCTTTTATAAAACCAGCTTGAACATCTCGAAGTTCATGGTTCACGTATTGCTGAAACCTGGCTTGGAGAATTTTGAGCATTACTTTACTAGAGTGTGAGATGAGTGCAGTTGTACGGTAGTTTGAGCATTCTTTGGCATTGCCTTTCTTTGGGATTGGAATGAAAACTGACCTTTTCCAGTCCTGTGGCCACTGCTGAGTTTTCCAAATTTGCTGGCATATGGAGTGCAGCACTTTCACAGCATCATCTTTCAGGATTTGCTGTTAGTGACCCAGAAACAACCTGATTACAACGTCTCGCACTCAGGTGCTGCCCTGATCATGTTTGTCACAGCTCCCTCTGGCCCTGCAAGTGAACCCCACTTTTTCAAGGAAGGGAGTCACATATCAGGGTTGAAGCAGCCCATGGAGTCTTAGCCGCAGATGCATCCAGAGCATAAATGACCCGTGGGCTCAAACAAACGGCCACCTGTTTCTCCTGATGAATTTCACTCTTTAAACCTTTCCTTTGCTTGGTTCCCTTTGCTCGGAACCCTCCCCTCGCATTCCTGTTCTCAGTTCTCCCCACTCTGCTATGTGGGCCAGTCTTTCACGTCTGTCCCTCATGGGTCCGGGAGCATGATGGATGAGTTGCTGTGTGAGTCTGGGCTCTGCCCCTCTGCTGTGTGTGATTCCTAACTCTTCTGTTGCTGTTCAGTCAGGAGGTCATGTCCGGCTCTTTGTGTCCTGGACTGCAGGACGCCAGGCTTCCCTGTCCTTCAGTATCTCCCAGAGTCTGTGCCCCAACTATTAGTGCCAAAGAAGCTGAAGATGAATGGTTCTATGAAGACCTATGAGACCTTCTCGAGCTAACACCAGAACTCCTCTACGCGTCCCATTTTACCTCAAGTCCTCATGGCTGAACTTGGAACTGAGGCCATGGTCAAACCTCCCCAGGAGTCTGAAGGCCCTTCTTTCCAGCCACATGCTGGTGGAGCAGAGTGCAGCTGGGTGTGCCAGGCCCCCGGCAGCATTCGCAGCCCATCTGTCTGCACGTGGGCAATGCTTCCGGCACGGGCTGCTCTGTGGACCCCCTTTACCGTGGTGACCTCTCTGTGGTCGCCGGTGTCATGGGGCGTGGGGGAACTTCTCTCTCCTGACCTCGGCCCCTGTGGACTCTGAGCCTTGCTACCTCAGCCTGTGGAGGGAGGCAGGTGCTCACCCCCAACTGCAGCTTTCCTGCACCCAGAGGAGAGCCAAGGCCCAGGATCCCACTTGGAAAGTAACCTCGGCCCATGAGCTCTGGACAGAGGGTCTGGGGGATGCTTGCCTCAGCCCCACAGAGGCTCCTGGGAGACAGAAACACCTGATGGGCAAGGAGAGGTGGCAGCTGGGGGAGGGGGGATTTCGCCCCCTCCCCAAGCACCCGGAGGCACCGGGCTCCCCAGGCCACCTGCCCCTCAGAGACCGCAGGGCTCTCCAGGGCCGGGCACTACGGTGGGAGCAGGGCGGAGGCCCAGACCATTTGCTTGAGGCTGCCTCCCGCTTGGGGCCAGCTGCTCAGGAAAGTACGAGGGGCTCTAGGGAGATGTTCACCCGGCAGCCCGAAGCCAGGGTCACACTGTGCTCAGGAGCCTGTGAGAGGAAACAAACAGGCGTGAGAGCTGGGGAATGCCACCGCACCGCTTTCCCGAGCCTCGGTTCCCGGACTTGTAATGAGGAAATCAGTAGAACAAGCTTCCCTCTTGTGGTTGAAGACAGAAGCTCAGAAAGGTAACTTGGCCAAGGCCACCCAGGCATGCCGCAAGTCAGGTCTCCTCGATGCCCCTCCCACTCCCCTTTCTGCACGGCTTGATGCGGCTCCGCCCTCCTGCCTCCTCCCTACCCTCTACTCCGCTCCGCTCCCTCTGTAGGTGAAAGTGAAGTCACTCAGTCGCGTCCGACTCTTTGCGACCCCGTGGACTGTAGCCCACCAGGCTTCTCCGTCCATGGGATTCTCCAGGCAAGAATACTGGCGTGGGTTGCCATTTCCTTCTCCAGGGGATCTTCTCGACCCAGGGATTGAACCCAGGTCTCCCGCATTGCGGGCAGATGCTTTAATCTCTGAGCCACCAGGGAAGCGCATTGATTTGTAGCCTGGAAGCAGATGGCTGAGAGCAGGTAGTGTGTGGGGCTGAGGCCTGGGAGCCGGGGCCAGGCAGCAGCCGGGTGGGTGTTGTCCCGAAGGCAGAGCCTGTTGCTGTCCCCCAGTGTGCTCAGAATCACAGGCTCCCTGTGGAGGAGCTGGAAAGGCTTCCAGTGCTAACTCCCTCTCAAGGTGCCTGAAAGGCCAGGGGTTCCCAGAGCTCGGAGCTTCCACCTGGGTTCCCTCAGCAAAGGCAGGAACAGGGAGGCCTGTCAAACCGGAGCCTGCCCTTGAGGAAGCTGCTCACCTCTGGCCTGGACGCTCTGCCAGGTACCCCTGCCCCGAAGGTCCGATGCTGCTCAGGGCCCACAGGCCGCCTCTCCGCTGCGCGCCGCCCCACTCGCCCAGTCCCCGCAGGCGCCACACGCTCCCCAGGGCTCAGGGGAGAGCTCGCACCTCCAGCGCCTCTGACGTCTGCTTGGCTCCTTTCGCTTCTAGGCCTCCAGATGACTCAGACCCCCATCTTCCTTTCCCGCCACTTCCCTGATCGCTTTCCTGCCTCCGGATTTGTCCTCTTGCCGCAGGGTGAGCGTCTGGCATACGCCAGAGCCCACTCTCACTCGGGGCCCCTGGCGCTGCTCTCTGGAGGCTGGCCCCACCTCCGTCCCCACCCCCGCTCGCCCTCCCGCAGTGGCACAGCTGTCCCTGCCTGCTCGCCTCTCTGCCCGCCCTGCAGCCGGAAGCCTGGCGGGCACAGGGGCCAGGCCTGGAGCAGCGTGCCTGCTGCGTGGCGTCGCCGAGGGGGGCGGCGGGGCAGGTGCAGTCGCAGGAGCGAACCTGCCCGCTGAGAGTCCCGGCCTGGCCCCGGGGCCGGGGTGCTCCCGCCGTGCCCACGGTCCTCTCCGGTGTTTGGTGTGGCGTCGCTGTGTCTCCCTCAGCATCTGGACCGAGCAGCTGTCCGGCCTCTGTTTCAAGCACGTTTTTTTTTTTTTTTTTCTTGAGCATTTTTAAGGAAGGAAAGAAGGAAGAAGTGAGAGAGAGAGGGAAAAGGAAGGAAAAGAAAGGGTTGAAGGATTGAAAGGAGGAAGGAGATGCATGTACTTGTAAGCTCCGCTCTCCTGTCTCCCAGGGTTTCCTGTAGCTAGAAGGTTCCACATCTTGAGGCCACACATGGTTTTCCTAGGCCCCATGCACTTTTGCTTTTGTGGGTTCCTTCCGCCATAAAATAGTGTTAAAAACTGTTTCATGAGTGTGTATGTTGGTGTAAAGATGAACATAGTCTGGCCTGGATTCATTATTTTATATTCATTATTGTTTTATTATTTTTCCTTCTGATCTGAAATTACAACATTTTGTCGCTGCCTCACAAACATCGTGCTCCCTGCACCTATGGAGGTCTTGGGGTGAGGAGGGTCTATGTGCCTTTTCTTCTAGGGGTTCACTTTCTCTGGAAGGGCAAGGGCATGGTAGGCGGGAGTCCCCCTCTCGCAGCTCTGAATGGAGGCCCTGCAGGAGCTTGTTTGTCGATGCTATGAATCTAGAAGCGTGGAAACAGGCGGCACTGAGAGACCTGCTGGAGAAACGTCCACCCTGCGTCCAGGCTCCTGGCCTCCGCTGGGAGGCAGTCACCCACGTCTCTTAACTGTACCCCAGGCGAGTCGCCCGCACCCCCGACTGCAAATCCTCCCCCAGCCTCTCCTGCCGAGGCTCCCAAAGCAGTTTGTGACAAGTTAGGAATCACTGCTGAGCCCAAACCATGTGGATCAGATCACACACCACACGGGAAGAACCAAAGGTGGGAGCTGCTTTAAAGACCCTTGGGGGGCTTCCCTGGTGGCCCCATGGTGAAGAATCCACCTGCCAATACAGAAAACACGGGTTCCATCCCTGATCTGGGTGGAACCCACATGCCGTGGGGCAGCTAAGCCCAACTACAGAAGTGCAAGTGCCTGGAGCTCACGCTCCACGAGAGAAGCTGCCGTGATGGAAACCCACGCGTGTGCAGCTGGAGAGGCGCCTCACTGCTGCAGCTGGAGAGAGCCTGCACAGCAACGAAGACCCAGGGAAGCCAGAAGGAGATAAATAACGTGAAGTAAAGACCCTTGGAAATAAAAAGTGTGAGTGGAGTGGAGGGGCAGCAGAGGGGCTGAGAATCAAGTGTGTTCAGACATATAAATTGCTCAGGTGTTAATGATTCCTTCATTCAAATTACAGTTTCAAATCAGTCAATTCTGGTAGCGTCTCTTGAGTCGGGCATTGGACACATAAAAAGACATCATAGAGAAGTAATTCCCTTTTCAGACTGGTGTTTTGGATCAGAGAGAGGACGTAAACTCTATGTACTCCGGAGCTATACCCATAACTATGTGGTGTTCGGATTTTTCTCTCCAGGAAGGGGACACTGCTATCATCATCCACCCACTCAGACATCTTCTGAGACACATAGTAGGGGAGCAGGGGGTGAGGCCATGTCCCTGCTGTGTTTGGACGGCTTGGAAATCAGACTCCCAGAGAGTTCCAATCCGTGGCTTTGTCAGTAGCTAAGCTCTATGCCTCTGGCACCCTCATCCCCCATTTCCAATTTAGAGATGACTAGCATTAGTTAAAAAAAAAAAAAAAAAAACCTACCGGATAAAAGAAGATTTTACCGGGCAAATCTCCAATTGCGTCATCTTTGGTTTCAGGGAATAATTGCAAGTCCCAAACCAGCAATCCTTTTACCTAGAAACTAAGTCTGGCAAATCCAAAGAACTGGCGTGTTCCAACAAGAAGGATGCAACTTAACTCCAGTTCTGTTTTCATTTTTGTAACATTTCCAAGGAATGAGGATGATAGGTATTCCAGCGTAAGAAGCCCTTTTGGATGGAATTCTCTCCACGGAGGCCCCACATTGGGGTGACTGCCCAAGGCAGACTCCTGGGGACCCTCTCCCTCTTGTCCCACCTAGAGGCTGATGCTGCTCAGCCCAGAGGGTGCAGAATGCCTGGTTCAGACCCCGACTGCAAGCCCCGAATCGGGTCACAGTCTTGTTGACTCCAGGGGCTGTTTCAGAAGATGATTCCAATGCCCCTTCACTCAGCCTAGTGAAGCAGCTGCTTGAATCCACTTGCCCTGGAACAGAGGTGACTCCAGATGGACCCAGCTGAGCATCAGACATGCTGGGGCTTTGTGCATGGTCCGCCACCCAACAGTAGCTGACCTTGGTGAGTTCTCGTATGTAAACGATGAAATGTAATGTGAAATGTACATGTAAGTGATGACACCACTCTGCAGTTGTGGATCGGGGCCTTCTGGACCACGGAGCCAGCAGAAACCGTGTCCAACTGGGAAATGAACCAAACTATCAGCATCACCCCAACCAGAAGCTTAGGACCTGGCCAGGAGTGAGGAGATGCATAGGCAAGGAAATCAGACTTTCCAAGAACCTCATTCCCAAGTCGGCAAGTTGACCAGGCTGTGGGAGAGGCAGCTTTTCTCTGGTTTAAGTTGATACATGTATGTGAAGAATGAGATCTCAAGATACATTATCAGTTACACCCTGATTGCTGCACAGACTTTGAAATGCACCTCCTTGTAGCCGAGCGTGGTCCAGGCATCACAAAGGAGCGTGCCTTCCCTTGATGTTGTACCGGCATGAGATGGAGTCTGACTTCTTCCCACCTGCTTATCTGTGTATGTGTTCTCTGATGTCTGAGGATGAGGTCACCGGGGTCCACCACCATAATCTTCTGCTGACATCTATATGGAGTGAGGCCAAGGCCATTGGAGGCCATTTATTATGAATATTGTCATCTGGACGTATTTCGATAAAATACACAGGAGTCCTTTGCCTCCAGAAATGGAAATTATGATAAATCACTCACTTGATTTTGTGATTTTCCAGATTGGGTCACATGTCCCCTGGAACCTAGGGTGTTCAGGCCCACCCAGATCAGATGAATTTGATCCAGAACAGGAAAGAGATGAAACATTACTGGAAAATCAGAGTGCTGCTTCCTGAAGAAGGTCAGGAAAGGGGTGGATGCTGTTTAGGCAAGATCAAGAGGAGCCCCAGATTGATGAGAGGCAGGGCACGATCCACCCCGATGGATAAGTCAAAACCTCCGGGGCAAATACTGTCATGCTGACTCCAAGGCCACGAGCTGTGCTCCCTCGTCCACTTTTCAGCAGTCCTGCACCGAGAGGACTCTGCGCCAGGACCTGGGCGAAATACTGCTGAGGATGCAGAGCAAGCCAGATGTGGCCCTGCTTCTCAAGGATCTGCATTTCTGCTTGGCTCAGACTCCTACTCCTATCGTGAGCCCTGAGCCAGGAATGAAACGACACCTGCCTTCCTGCTGGACTCTCCGGGGCTCCTCTTTCTAGCAGAAAGGGATGTGGAAACTTGTCCATCACAGAGAAGGCGTCTGATACTCGCTGAGATAACATATCGTCCTTGCGATTCATGGGGAAAGGCGGTTTCAAAGACAGTGCACATGGTGGTCCTCATCACAGGGGCAGGGCCGAGGGTGGCGCCACAGAGAACTTGCGCGTGTTCAGGGCCGCACCTGCCGCGCTGCAGGCGGCAGGGGGAGCAGCCGGCACTGAGTGAGCGTCTGCTGCGGAGGAGGGGGTGGGGGGGGGGTGTTCCCTAGACTGCTTCAGTTTTTAGTTCCCTTCTGGCAAAGCATGTTTGATTAAAAAAAAAATCAACTTTTTTCTTCCAATGAACTTATTCATGCTCTTTGAACTTGGAGATGGAAAACTCAAAGTTAGATTTTCTAAGTTTCCCAAGAAGTTTCCCAGGAGCTCCTGACCTACTTTGGGGGAAAGCAATTCTTGTCAGAAGTACAAACAAGGGGACCATTTGCAGAGGTTTTTCCCAGGGGTCGTTGGAGCATTCTGGAGGCTGGGGACCTGGGGCCCCTCTGAACATCAAGTGCTTAGGCAATCCTGTCCCGTCAACCCCCGTGGCAGGGTTTTACCTGCATGGCGTCCAGAGCAACACTGAGTTCTCAGGTGACACCTGCCAGGTCACTCACCTCCCGCCTTGCTCCCACACCTCTCTGTGCCTCCAGCACCGCCCTCAGCTCTCACCAGCCTAAGTAAGGGGACCCGGAGGGAGCTCCTCAGGTGGAAATGGGTCTCCCGTGCATCTTGGCCCTCAGTCCTGGCAACCGGTTACCTTGCTGCCAGCCAGGTAGCTGGGTCTTTGTGCGGGAACCCCTGCCTGGATAATCTCCCTGTTCCCCCAGATCTGCGGGCCCTGCCCTTGCCCCCACCTCCTGCTCCAGCCCTGGGAGCTGGAGGTGGCTCCCACCACTGTGCCGTTCAGGGCCTTGCCCGCTATGCCTGTGACACCAGGAGGCTCTGACGCGGCCTGCTCTCGGATGCCTGTGGGGCACGCCCTCCTTCTCCTGGTTCCCTCCTGAGTCCCAAGGCCAAAGCTGGAGACCCGACCTCCTTCCTGCAGGTTATCCCCGTTAATAGACTTTTGTAATCCCCGATGCTTTTCTCCTGGAGAGAAAAAATAATTTTCACATTCTGTGGTTTCCTTTGATAGACTTGACTGTTCATCACACACACACACACCCACGCATACACTCACACACTCACAGCTTGAGCCGGGAAACAAGACGACCAGAAAGGTTTGTGCTCGCTCAGGACTCATGACTCCAAAAGTCACCCTTTTGAAGTGGTTTGTGGTTTGGCCATCTGTGATAGCCGCTGCATCCAGGTTACTGAGGGGCTTTGCCCGACACTCAACTACCAATGGCTCGTGCTTATCCAGGACTCATGGCTCCAAAATCCCCATGACCTATAGTTGGAAGTTTGCCCCCACTTCACACTCAGAGTGGGTTAAATTGTTGCCCTGAGTTAAAGCACATTCTGCCTCCTTGAAACTTCTGGGCACTGGGTTTCTGCGTGTGAAGTGGAGCTGGCCCAGGCTCTGCGGTGGTGCTCCTGCCTGCTCTCAGATACACCTAGTCCATGGGGTTCCTGTGAGGATGAGCGGGAAACTGGACTGAGGTGCCAGACCTGGAGCTTGGCATCTAGTGTGAGCTCACTGATGCTGGGTTTAGCTTTTATCACCCCTGAGGAGGGTATCCACCGCCCGGAGGGGACCAGGAGACTCAACCCCGAGGCTTCTGCAGAGCCAGCTCTTGTCTCTGCAGAATATGCTGTGCAAACCAGGCTTCCCTCCCCTCCTGCAGAGGGTTGCCTTTCTTGGTCTTTTCACACCTGACTCTCTGACTTATGCCAGGCCTGGGCTGTTGAAGGGCAGCAATCTTCTGTTCTGACAGGACCCTCTCCAGGTCTGGAGGGCTGCTCTGGAGCTGGCGAGACCCAGTTCAAGCCCCAACCCCGCTCGATCTAGCTGGGAGGCCCTGAGAAGAGCTTCATCTTCATCTTTCACATCCCATCTCCCTGTTTTTGAGACGGTGGTAACAGCGCTGGTCTTACTGGCTCGCTGAGATGAGGGAGCATCTGGTGAGGTGCAATCCCAAATTCCAGCGCAGCCTGTGGTGGCCACTGCGTCTGGGTTGCCGAGGGGCTTTGCCGAACATTCGCCTGTCATGGTCCTCATCATCTGATTCTGTGAAGCTCCTTGCTGAGCAGAGAGCTAAGGGAGGCCCTCGCGAGAAACCCACATGAAGAAGAAGTTCACAGACTGACCCTCAGGGGCTCTCCAGAAGCCCAGCCCCAGCGCGTGCCTGAGCCTCCTGGGTCTGTGTGAGCAAGCTCGCCGGCGTCCACGCTCCGGGGGCCTCTGCGCCGTGCTCTTCCTGTCCTGATCACATCGCGCTTGGCCGCCTTATTCCCTCCTGTCTTTCTCCTGTAGGACTGGAGTCTCCGTGAGGACAGAATCTCTTCCAGACAAAACATCCCATATATAGTCTCTGTGGTCCTATCTGCTCTACCTGTGATAACCTGAATGGCTTCTCCACCGTGCCTGGGGCAGCTGAGTGAGGCGAGGGTGAAGGGGTGGCCTGCTCAAAGCCGCCAGCCAGCTCACGTTTGCACGCTGGGAGCGCCCCCGCACCCAGGTCCCTGAGCAGCCCCTGCCCCTGCCGGTCGTTACGATCGTTGTCACCACCTGTCCGTAGGGCAGCCGTGTCATTCGTCCCTCACACTGGCACATTTATGAATGTGGAAGCAGGAGCTGGAATCACTCCAGGACGATGAGTGGGGCCGCCTGGGACAGTCCCCCCGCTTGTGGAACAAACATCGTGGAAGTCTCTGGGCTAAGCGTTTTGCCAGCCTCCTGTCTAGTCTGTCAAAGGCTCCGTTAGGTCAGTCTGTCTCCTGCCACTGAAGTGATCCAAGTACTGAGGCCAGAGGGAGGAAAGGACCCAGACTGAGGCCACATCCCCTGCGAGAGGCAGAACCAGGCTCCCTGGGCCTCTGACTCCCTGCTGGCCTGCCTTCTGCTCACTTAACCGGTGCCTCAAATGTGTGCGGCAGAGCCGTGTTACACAGGCACCTGGTGAGGCCTGGAGGCTCAGACTGGGGGTCACACAGCTCCCAGGTCCTGTTTACCCAGCTCTACGTGGACGTCTCAGGCTCATTCACAAATCCCGGTGTGGGATTGAGCTCTGGTTGGGCTTTTGTGGATGGTGGTGGCCTGGCAGCCTCCCTGCCCCCTCGGTGAGTCCAGGAGCATGTCTTTGGCTCAGGTCCATGGCTGGGGACTAGGAGGCCTTGTCCTTAGCCAGGGGAGCTGGAAGTAGTTCAGGTGTTTCTTGTTCGAAGCAGGGATGGACACGGGGGGCCCCAGTGGCCCCCGCAGGGCGCTGCACGTCCAGGAACAGTGATTGACGGCAGGGACACCGTCTCCACGGAGCCATCACACAGAGTCTGCGGCACCTCCTCGCACTCACCAGAACAAAGGCTCCTGGCGACTCCGTGGTCCCGTAGCCCAACTGCCGTCCCCTCCAGCAGCCTTCTCCCTGCTCCCCTCCAAGGCCCAGGCGCCCAGGGGAGCCACCACCCCAGAGCCCTAGGGGCTGTGTGCTCTACGGGGGTCATGAACACCCAGGATTTTCTGGAAATGCACTTACCCAGAGCACCAGCGTAAGAGTGGACAACCAGGAAAGAAGACAGACACAAAGAAACACCACAGCCACACTGAGAAGGTGTGGTGCGTTGACTGAGTTTCTTTCTTCACAGTTATATCTCTAGGTCATTGAAAAGTCATCAAGTGTGGTAATTATCACTTTGCTACTGTCTTTCCAGTGAAAGTTTCTAATCAGTCTTCTTGGGAACTTCCTGAGAAGAGTTACACTGTTTTACTCATCATATAAAACTTCTTTAACCAAAGACAATTAATTTGTAGTAATACATGCTTTGTTATTGTTGTGTTGGTCGTTCAGTCATGTTTAACTCTTTGCGACCCCATGGAGCCTGCCAGGCTCCTCTGCCCATGGAATTTTCTAGGCAGCAATACTGGAGTAGGTACCCATTCCCTTCTCCAGTGGGTCTTTCCAAACCAGGGATCAAACCCAGGTCTCCTGCATTGCAGGCAGATTCTTTACCATCTGAGCCACCAGGGAAGCCCATCATGTGCTATTCTACCCTGTATTACCAAGCAACTGTGGGTTGTGTGGGCAGTGGCACCACAGACTGGACAAGAAGGACTCTGCCTCACGCAGCCTTGCTACTACATTGCACTGAAATATACTGCATGATTTTTGCATATACTCCTGCCTCATAATAACATAACAGTATCATATTATTTTCATCACCAGTTCTATTTGCTAACACATCTATAGCCAGTTCAGTTCCATTCAGTCTCTCAGTTGTGTCTGACTCTTTGCGACCCCATGAACTGCAGCACGCCAGGCCTCCCTGTCCATCATCAACTCCCAGAGTTTACTCAAACTCATGTCCATTGAGTCAGTGATGCCATCTAACCTCTCATTCTCTGTCGTCCCCTTCTCCTGTCCTTAATCTTTCCTAGCATCACGGTCTTTTCCAGTGAGTCAGCCCTTCTCATCAGGTGGCCAAAGGATTGGAGTTTCAGCTTCAACATCAGTCCTTCTAATGAACACCCAGGACTGATCTCCTTTAAGATGGACTGGTTGAAGAACTGATGCTTTTGAACTGCGCTGTTGGAGAAGACTCTCCAACAAGACTCTCTCAAGAGTCTCCTCCAACACCACAGTTCAAAAGCATCAATTCTTCGGCACTCAGCTTTCTTTATAGTCCAACTCTCACATCCATACATGACCACTGGAAAAACCAGAGCCTCGACTAGATGAACCTTTGTTGACAAAATAATGTCTCTGCTTTTTAATATGCTGTCTAGGTTGGTTATAACTTTCCTTCCAAGGAGTAAGTATCTGAATTTCACGGCTGCAATCACCACGTGCAGTGATTTTGTCCTAAATCCTGTGTATTTCTGATCATGTTGAATGCTCCCCACACCTCTGAGAAGTAGGGTTTTAGGGAGGGTAACAGTAGCTGCTTCAGGAGAGAGAGGCAGAAACGCAGCCACTCTCACCAGCTTGAAGATTCCTTCTCCGCCCTGCGGCGGTCTGCGTCCTAGGTGGAAGGCGGCGTGGTGGGGCCAGTGGCCACTCTGTGCTGGTCTGCGCGTGCCTTCCAGCGTGGCTCTGGTCACTGCTGCTGGGCACTTGGAAACAGAACAGTGGGTGGAGGGGACACCTGGAACAGCCTGTGGCCTCCCCTCCTCCCGTGGGGGAGGCTGGAGCCACAGGGACGCCACGCTGGGCAGAAGGGAGTGTGGCCCCATGCCAGCCCCTGCCCGCCACGGGTGGAGGGCGCAGAGAAGGCGAACAGCCAGGGCTTTCTGCCACAGGCAGCGGCTGCCCTCCTGACGGGCACCTGAGGCGGCAGGAGGCAGGAGCTCCCCTGACAGCAGTCAGTGTGGGGCTGGGACGGGTGCTCGGGCCGTCCGCTCCAAGTCCATGCTTTCAGTTGCTGCGCTGCGGTGGATTTGTCTGTTTTTACTTATTTGTCTTATGGGCTGCACTGGGTCTGCTGCTGCACACGGGCTTTCTCTGGTTGGGAGTGAGGGCGTCTCTTCGCTGTAGCGCCGGGCTCCAGCGTCTCTTGTTGCAGAGCACAAGCTCCAGGTGTGCGGGCTTCAGTAGTCACAGCTCCTGGGCTCTGGAGCACAGGCTCAGGAGTTGGGGCACGTGGGCTGAGTTGCTTCAGGGCATATAGGATCTTCTCGGATCAGGGACTGAACCCACGTCCCTTGCATTGGCAGCCGGATCGTTATCCACTGTACCACCAGTGAAGTCCATGCACTGGATTTATAATTCAATATGAATTTTAACATTTGACCACTTACCGTATCCTTGGCCCTGAAGTGTCAAAGCCACTGAGTTGTTGGAAAAGTACCTTGACGGTGGACTGGAGAGCTGGGTGTTATCCAGACTCGGTGAGTCCAGAGCCCTGAGGAGCTGGCAGGGGTAGGTGGATGAGAGACTGGCGGTTGGGCAGTACCCGTCCCCAAGGACAGGAAGGGGCCCGCTGCTCAAGGCTTTGCAGGGACCTCTGCCTCATCTTCCCTTAACACTGGGTGGCGAGGCTGGAGGTGCGGCCCCAGGGCTGCGGGCAGCCTACAGCTGAAGGTAACACTTCCTTCAGTTGGGCACCTCTTCTTGGCAGGATTTCCGGAGCCTCCTTGCACCTCAGAGAGCTCAGTGTTGCCCTCAGCAACTTCGTTCATCATGGCCCCATCTCATGTTTCTCTCCTCTCACTTTGGACCCCATCAACAGTACAGGATTGGGAGGGGGAGAGAGGGGGAAGTCAGAAAAACAAAGTGGCAGCTGCCATTTGGTAACAATTTACAGGAACCGAGGTGTTTTCCGCGTGCAGCTTGGGGGCAGGCAGGCCTCTGAGGTGCTGATCAGGATGAGGGATGAGTCTGGCAGCGGTTTAGAGGCTGTGCAGGTCACCGGGCAGTCGGGGCAGCTCCCCTCCACCCCCAGCCCCATCCCAGCTCTAGCCCCATCACCTGGAACACGCTGCCTCCCGGCCTCTAGACTGACCAGTTTTTTCATCTAAACTGATTCATTTTCCCTGCTAGGCGTTCGCAGGGCCAGCCCAGTGCATGGCCTAGGTTAGTTTAAGCAAACACCCCGATCCAGCAATGGATAACTTCTAAGAGGTTAAGAAACCAGTGTTCCTCAGATCAAGTCCTTACATCATCACACACTTGGCAGTCTCAAACACGTGCACTTATAGGGCTTCCAGATACCTTGAAATCCATCCATGGTCTCCCTACACAAGGATGAAAACTCCTCTCCTAAATTTCACCACTCAATTTATTTATTAATCACGCCTATCATGTCAAGGCTGTATATTGTCACCCTGCTTATTTAACTTTTATGCAGGAGAAACGCTGGGCTGGAAGAAGCACAAGCTGGAATCAAGATTTCCAGGAGAAATATCAATAACCTCAGATATGCAGATGACACCACCCTTATGGCAGAATGTGAAGAACTAAAGAGCCTCTTGATGAAAATGACAGAGGAGAGTGAAAAAGTTGGCTTAAAGCTCAACATTCAGAAAACTAAGATCGTGGCATCCGGTCCCATCATTTCATGGCAAAGAAATGGGGTAACAGTGGAAACAGTGGCTGACTTTATTTTGGGGGGCTCCAAAATCACTGTAGACGGTGATTGTGGCCATGAAATTAAAAGACACTTACTCCTTGGAAGAAAAGTTATGACCTACCTAGATAGCATATTAAAAAGCAGAGACATTACTTTGCCAACAAAGGTCCGTCTAGTCAAGGCTATGGTTTTTCCAGTAGTTATGTATGGACGTGAGAGTTAGACTATAAAGAAACCTGAGTGCCGAAGAATTGATGCTTTTGAACTGTGGTGTTAGAGAAGACTCTTGAGAGTCCCTTGGACTGCAAGGAGATCCAACCAGTCCATCCTAAAGATCAGTCCTGGGTGCTCGTTGGAAGGACTGATGCAGAAGCTGAAGCTCCAATACTTTGGCCACCTGATGCGAAGAGCTGACTCATTGGAAAAGACCCTGATGCTGGGAAAGATTGAGGGCAGGAGGAGAAGGGGATGACAGAGGATGAGATGGCTGGATGGCATCACCGACTCAATGAACATGAGTCTGAGTAAACTCTGGGAGTTGGTGATGGACAGGGAGGCCTGCCGTGCTGTGGTTCATGGGATCACAAAGAGTCGGACACGACTGAGCGACTGGACTGAACTGAACTGAATCATGCCTATAAAAATGGATCAACTCTCCTCTCAGCTCAGTAAGAGAGTAAGTTAAATAATCAGGGCCAACCCACGGTATGGAATATCCTGCAGTAACTCTAAAGTTACAAGACAGATGCTACATACAGTATGGAAAGATGTCCAAGACAGTAAAGTTTGAAGTAAAATAGAAATTAATTTGTTTAATTAGTTTGAGTACTAATACATATATTGGGGCTCCCCTGGCAGTCCTGTGGTTAAGACTCTGCACTCCCAATGCAGGCGGCCTGAGTTTGTTCCTGATTGGGGAAGTAAGGGCTCACATGTGGTGTGGTGTGGCCAAAAAATGAATGAAATTAAAGTACACATATTAAGAATCTTTCTTTTGCTGGGGCTGCAGCAACGAACAAGCCAGGAATCCCCCTGGGAGCCCACACCTCTGGAGCCAGGGTGGGAAGCAGGATGGAGAGACGTGCTGGGTGGGCCCCATGGGGCCACTGGTTCTGTTCTGATGGTGGTAGGGAGGGTTTATCACCCTCAATCTATCTGCTGTGCAAAGCGTTGTGTATAGGGATGGTTTAAAGTGGGAAGAGATGATTCAGAGACGCTGCCGTAGCTCAGGTGACACCTGAGTTTGGCCTGACCATGGTGGGGGTGGGGGTGAGAGGTGAGTAGATTCTGGGTTGTAGAGACCCAGGATTTGTTGATGGTTCTGACTGTGAAAGAAGAGAGAGAACCCAAGGAGGATCTCCATGTGGTGGGGAATGGTGGTCAGACAGGGAGAGGAGCAGGCGTGGAGGCACAAGCCAAGGCCCCTGCT
Source organism: Cephalophus harveyi (assembly GCA_006410635.1). Lineage (NCBI taxonomy): Eukaryota > Metazoa > Chordata > Mammalia > Artiodactyla > Bovidae > Cephalophus > Cephalophus harveyi. Next base: position 90,868 of record SJYT01050900.1, on the reverse strand, counting down.
GTGGGCCGGTCTGCTCAGCCGACTGTGTGCAGGCTGATCTGTCAAGAGGACAGGTGGTGGTCCAGTCTCTGGCTGGAGGTAGATGCTGAGAGGAGTCGTCTTCTAATTGTGATGCATGACTGGAGGAAGTCACAGAGGGAAGAGACAGGGTCCCAGACCGAGCCGGGGACCCTCCCTCATGCAGGGGCCACTCACACAAGGAGAACCCAGCCTGGGAGACAGAGAAGGACCAGACCTGAGCTGTGAAGTAGGAGGAGGGCCTGGAGGGGAAGGTCCCTAGAAACAAGGGTAGAAAGAGATTCCCGAGGTGGGGAGAGACCAGCTCCTGCACGTGCTGCAGATGTCACTTATGTAAGGCTGTGTACCTGTGATTTTCACATGTATATATGCATATGTATACAGTGCTGCCGATGCCACTTATGTAAGATTGTGTACATGTGATATACATTTGTGTATATATACGTGTATATACACATGGGTACGTATAGGCAGACCGCAGACATATTATGCCTTAGGTTCCAGACTACTACAGTACAGAAAATATTGCACTAAAGTGAGTCACACACACTTTTTTTTGCATGAGTATAAAAGTTATGCTTACACCATCCTGTAGTGTATGAAGGGTACAGTAGCATTATTTCTAAAAAAATGAAAAATACTTTATGGTTAAAACATGCTAACCGTCCTCTGAGCCTTCAGCCAGTCATAATCTTTGGCAATAGTAACATCAAAGAATCACTGGTTACCAATCACCATACAAATATAACAATAGTGAAAATGTTTGAAACATGGTGAGAATTATCCAGATGTGGCACAGAGACAGGAAGTGAGGGAATGGGGTGAGAAAACTGGCACCGAAAGGTTTGCTCAGCAGTGGTTGCCGCGAACCTGCAAGTGGTGAAAAGCACAGCATCTGTGAAGTGCAGTAAACTGACCTGTAAGTGAATGCGTGGAGACATGTAAATGCATGGAGATTTCTGGGAAAATACAACCAAAGGGTTAGGGGCTGGGTCTGCAGGAGGGGTAAAGGGATCTTCCTTTCCTACTGTGTCAGGTGTCTCTACATCACTGCTGTAAATTTTTTTAATGTGCATCATTTTTAAAGTCTTCATTGAATTTGTTTCAATATAGTTTGTTTTATATTTTGGTCTTTTGGCCACAAGACGTGTGGGATCCTAGCTCCCCAACCAGGGATCAAACCTGCACCTCCTGCATTGGAAGGCGAGCCTTAACCACTGGACCACCAGGGAAGTCCCTATTACTCTTCTAACTTTAAAAGAAAAGTAAATTTAAATGGGGGGAAGCATCTCTAGTGGAGAGGGTCTCTCCCTCTCCCTGCAGGGCCTCCCTGCATGCATACCCCTATCTGAAGGGGGCTCGAGGGGCCCTGGCCTGGCCTGGCCTGGCCTCCTTTCCTCCACCCCAGGCACCCAACCACCCCGTATTTCTCCCTGATGCAAGGCTGACTCCGTGCTCCAATCCTGTCTGCGCATCCCTGTGCTGAATCCTATCTGCCTTCCTGCCCCAGCTGCGTCTTCTTCCAGACCACTCAACACAGGCAGCAAAAATAATTCCACGATTGGTCACAGTTCTCTGTGAAGATATAAATTCTATGTGACGCTGTGACATTTGCAGCAGGCTGCCATGCTGACTTGGTTTTGTCTGTGGTACTTGTTTTATCAATGAGCTTCTTTCTTGAGCAATTTCAGACTCTGTTTTGTGCAAATGATTGAAGACATTCTGGAAATTTCTTGCTTTTTGAATGATCTGCTCCTCCCAGACATCCCAAACTATTGAGGGGAAAAAAATATAGTGTGTGCGCACATGTGCACACACACACACACACAGACACTTTCCATCTCCGTCAGGCTGAGAATCTCAGGGTAAATGAGCCAATTTGTTTTCATTTAAATATGAAAGTGGGAGAAGTAACCTAACGGACATGCGTGAGAGAACACAGAGCTGCAAGCTGAAAAAACACCAAGATGCATTTGCCACATCTCTCATGATAAATGATGACTGTGCGATTAAACAGAAGCAGCCCAGAGGCCCTGAACACCTCAGTGCATTATATTTTTATCTGTAGGGCCGTTACCCTTGTGTTTCCTGTCATAGACTATAGACATCACGGATCCGTGGAGGAGGGGCGCTCTGACTGCACCGATGCTGAGTTATGCCAGCTGCACAGAAAAGTAGGTCAGTGGGTCACCCATGCAAACCTGAGTAGAAAGGGAGAGTGTCTGACCCCTGCGAGCCCAGTGGTCCCAGAGCCCAGACGGCAGCTGATAGAGCCCTTGGATGGTGCAGGCTGGATGCAGGGGGTTGGGTGGTGGTGGGGGCAGCTGCATTCCATGGAGCAGGAATCCTCGGGGAAAGACCAGGGTTTAGTGTAGACACAGGAAGAGTGAGAGAAGGGCCTGGAATCATTCTTCTGGAGCTCACAGCTGTGGACAGATGAGAGAAGAAGGCACACGTGTTTGGAGCCCAGAACTGTATGGCTGTTGACCTACTCACCTTGCTTGGAGCTGACTGAGAGCAAGTCGATGGATCATGGCCTTTCAGTTCTGTGAGGGTACTTGAGGAGGGATGGTTACTGAGCTCAGCCTCCCACCCCGAGTGGGAACTCCCTCCCAGGGACCCTGGACAGCGGGCCTGAACATGCAGCTCCACCCAGATTCAAGGAGTGGTGGGCGTTCAGTCATGTGGCTTCAGAGTGAAGGTCTGAGACCCAGGTGGGTGGGCTGGTCCACTGGATTGGGCAGTGCCCCTTCCTTACTCAGTTTCCATCACAGTCTTCGTGCCTGAAGCTCCCTGCACACCCTCCTGTACAGACGTCATCCTTCTTGGGACAAGTGTGTGCAAGTGATCCCACTCCCGGGTGGAAGCCCAGGACAGGGGCTCAAGGCCCACTTAGGCGACACCAACATCGATTCTCCAACCCCCAGGTGGCCACCTGTTGGTCCTGCCTCTGCCGGTGGGGCCAAGGGGAGCATCCTCCCCTTCTACCCAAACCCTGAGTCCTTGGACAGCACACCCCAGTCTTCCCATCACTCAGCTGCACGGGGGGTTGGGGTGGGGATGCTCCTGCAGTGTGGTTGCTGGCACCTTCAACATCTCGGGCACCTTCAGATCTGGCTTTGTCTCCTTTTAACCCCCCAGCTGGGACCTGTGCGTCACTGAAGAGGGCACAGAGATGTTGCTTTTAAGCAATCAGTACTTCCTCTGACTCCAGTAGGGCGGATTGTTATTTTTTAATTTTTAAAAATTTATTTATTCATTGGCTGCACTGGGTCTTCATTGCTGCACGTGGGCTTCCTCTAGTTGCAGCGAGTGGGGGCCCCTCTTAGCCGCAGTGTGCAGGCTTCTCATTGCAGTGGCTTCTCTTGTTGCGGAGCACAGGCTCAAGGGAGCATACGCTTCAGCAGTTGTGGTCCACAGGCTTAGTTGTCTTGTGGCATGTGGGATCTTCCTGGACCAGGGATCGAACCCATGTGCCCTGCATTGGCAGGCAGATTCTTAACCCATGGACCACCTGGAAAATCCAGATTGTTATTTTTTGAATAAGCCAAGAACATTTAAAGCTCCAGAATGGGGTTTGGACTGAAACAATGTAAGCAGTTTTCATGATTTTCCAGGACAGGATGAGAAAGAACTGGCAGAGTCCCTGAAGCTGGGAAGTTGTGTTCAGAGGCAGATGGTCTCCTGGGCCTGGACACCAACAGGGGGACAGGAGGCTGGAACCGTGCTGGGCCCCAGGGGCTGCTTAGGGGCAGGGAGGCCAGCCTCACCTCATCCAGGCTGTAGCCCTTGACCTCAGCTTGCTCCTCGGGGGTGCTTTGTGAGGAGCTTCAGAGACTCTAGGCCTGAGACCTTCTCTCTCTGAACCAGGAATCTCCCTTCACACTTGGGGAAAATACTCCAGCTCTTGACCCTGGCCCTGCCTCCTGCATGCCCCCAGCTTGGAGAAGAGAGCCCCAGGTTTCCTGGGGCTAAGTCTGCCCACCCCCACATGCTGAAGTCTGGGGCTGCAGGGCGGCCCCCACTCTGCCTCCAGATCCCTGGGTGGTGGCAGTGGCAGCTCATCCTCTGACCCACCGCGAGGTGCTCTGGAACATGATCTGGAAGCTCTCCCTGGAGGTTCTCCTCTTCCTTGGCTCATTCCGACGGCTTCTGCCCTGCTCTAGATCTCAGATGATCAAGCTCAAGCGGCGGTACCCTCAACTGTTTCACCTGCAGCTGCTGCTCCTGGTCTCCCACGGAAGGCGAGCTTCACGGGGGCCTTGGACCCCTCCCCAGCTTTCCCGCACACTGACGCCAGTCAGGAAAGCAGGCACACACACGCCTTCCCACTGTCTTACTCCTTCTGAAAAAAAAAAAAAAAAATCTCTTTATTACTACGTTTGAACAGAATTTACTAGTGTTTCAAACTGACGATGCTAAAAGTTTTCACCTCAGATTCTATTAATAAGTGATGACTCTGGGCAGAGGCCAAATCAGCATCGGGTGGACCCCAGAACTGACCACCCCGGCCCTGCCCTGTTCCAGGGTCCCAGGTGGGGCTGCTGGACACAGGGCTTGTACCTTGACCCGGCCTGGGCCACAGGACAGTGGTTACACCCACGGAAGGCGTGTTCTGTGTCACGGCCTCCCCACCCTCAAAGCTGACTCAAAGCAAGGGGGAAAAAGATGCTTTGAGCTGCAAGATGCAATCTCTCTGCCTCCCTGACCTCCCCGCACCCCCTCCCCGGGAAATGGGGACCCTTCCTTGAGATAAGAAGCAGTAACGCACTGACACTGTTCTCAGACCAAGCGTGGTGAGCTGGGGGCCAGCTGGACGCACTGGTGTCTGAAGGGGGATATGGTGAGGATGGGTCCTCAGCCGGCCCCCTGCTGTGACCGCACTTGCCCTGAGAGATCCCCCTGGAGAGTCCAGATGAGGCAGTCCTCCTCCTGAAACTTTGCAGACAGCCAAGGGCAAGGAGATGGACACAGTGACGGCGCAGGCGATCGGCTGGCTCAGCCAAGCGTGTTCGTTTTTGATAAATGGCTGGTACGGAAGCTGGTGTCGAGGGAGTAAAACCCACTCCAGGCAGTGGTGAGAACCACCGCAGTGATCACACAGCATCTGCTGGTGGCCCCCTACAGCCTCCTGAGGGAGATCCACGCTGGTCTCTTCTAATAACACGGGTCCCACTGCCCTGTAATCTATCTGCACGTGTGTTGGGCCTGGACACCAACAGGGGGACAGGAGGCTGGAACCGTGCTGGGCCCCAGGGGCTGCTTAGGGGCAGGGAGGCCAGCCTCACCTCATCCAGGCTGTAGCCCTTGACCTCAGCTTGCTCCTCGGGGGTGCTTTGTGAGGAGCTTCAGAGACTCTAGGCCTGAGACCTTCTCTCTCTGAACCAGGAATCTCCCTTCACACTTGGGGAAAATACTCCAGCTCTTGACCCTGGCCCTGCCTCCTGCATGCCCCCAGCTTGGAGAAGAGAGCCCCAGGTTTCCTGGGGCTAAGTCTGCCCACCCCCACATGCTGAAGTCTGGGGCTGCAGGGCGGCCCCCACTCTGCCTCCAGATCCCTGGGTGGTGGCAGTGGCAGCTCATCCTCTGACCCACCGCGAGGTGCTCTGGAACATGATCTGGAAGCTCTCCCTGGAGGTTCTCCTCTTCCTTGGCTCATTCCGACGGCTTCTGCCCTGCTCTAGATCTCAGATGATCAAGCTCAAGCGGCGGTACCCTCAACTGTTTCACCTGCAGCTGCTGCTCCTGGTCTCCCACGGAAGGCGAGCTTCACGGGGGCCTTGGACCCCTCCCCAGCTTTCCCGCACACTGACGCCAGTCAGGAAAGCAGGCACACACACGCCTTCCCACTGTCTTACTCCTTCTGAAAAAAAAAAAAAAAAATCTCTTTATTACTACGTTTGAACAGAATTTACTAGTGTTTCAAACTGACGATGCTAAAAGTTTTCACCTCAGATTCTATTAATAAGTGATGACTCTGGGCAGAGGCCAAATCAGCATCGGGTGGACCCCAGAACTGACCACCCCGGCCCTGCCCTGTTCCAGGGTCCCAGGTGGGGCTGCTGGACACAGGGCTTGTACCTTGACCCGGCCTGGGCCACAGGACAGTGGTTACACCCACGGAAGGCGTGTTCTGTGTCACGGCCTCCCCACCCTCAAAGCTGACTCAAAGCAAGGGGGAAAAAGATGCTTTGAGCTGCAAGATGCAATCTCTCTGCCTCCCTGACCTCCCCGCACCCCCTCCCCGGGAAATGGGGACCCTTCCTTGAGATAAGAAGCAGTAACGCACTGACACTGTTCTCAGACCAAGCGTGGTGAGCTGGGGGCCAGCTGGACGCACTGGTGTCTGAAGGGGGATATGGTGAGGATGGGTCCTCAGCCGGCCCCCTGCTGTGACCGCACTTGCCCTGAGAGATCCCCCTGGAGAGTCCAGATGAGGCAGTCCTCCTCCTGAAACTTTGCAGACAGCCAAGGGCAAGGAGATGGACACAGTGACGGCGCAGGCGATCGGCTGGCTCAGCCAAGCGTGTTCGTTTTTGATAAATGGCTGGTACGGAAGCTGGTGTCGAGGGAGTAAAACCCACTCCAGGCAGTGGTGAGAACCACCGCAGTGATCACACAGCATCTGCTGGTGGCCCCCTACAGCCTCCTGAGGGAGATCCACGCTGGTCTCTTCTAATAACACGGGTCCCACTGCCCTGTAATCTATCTGCACGTGTGTCTATCACCCCCATCGGATGGAGATCAGCTCAAGAAGAGGTCTTAACTCTTATTCACCTGTTTTTGTGTTTTTTTTTTTTCCCCCACCATGGGCTTCCCTAATGGCTCAGACCATGAAGAGTCTGCCTGCAGTGCAAGAGACCTGGGTTCAATCCCTGGGTTGGAAGATCCCCTAGAGAAGAGGGGATCTTCTTTTCCCTACCAGCTGAATAGTAATAGCCAACATTAATGAAGCATTTACTATATGCCAGGCTCTGTGATAAGGAGATCGTATACCTTTAATTCGCCACACTGACCCAGAGTGGTTGCCAGGATTTTCCTGATTCTAAAGATGGGGCACTGACCCGAGGTGACCTGTGGGTGAGTGGTGAAACCAGGACTGGGAACAGGTAGGCTGACGTGGTGATCAGGCTCTTAATCACTGTAGCCCATGACCCTCTCAGTAAAGCTTCTGAGTCCCTCCCCACCCCACCCGCTGAACAAGAAGTCATCTCTCCCAAGGCCGCAACCCATCATATCTGTCCTCATTCACAGCTTGTACCCAAGGCAGTCTTTCACTACATCATTGGCACAGAGACCCTCCTTGTGATGTTGTCAGTTGTCTGAGAGCAGGAACTCCTCTTTATTCATCTCTGTTGCCTTGGAGATCCAAGATCAGTGCCTTGTGTATAGAAAATGCCAGTGCTCCTTTAATTGAATTGAAATGTAATCATTTCTCATCTAGGGTTATGTAGGGTCCCTTGAGACTAAATAACATTGACTATGTATTGAATTGTAACCATGATACTGTCGATAATAAGCTAAAAGATGAATGCAAGAAAGAAACATACTCTTGGCAGAAGCTGGATTGTAAACATGAGTCATGTCCAATGATTTGACAAGTACACATGTGAAGTGGCTCGTTGATGGTTGCTATGGGAACCGTTACTCGGGACTCCTGTCAGACCATAGTAATAACACTGTCTTTGCAGCTGTGCCCTCCATGTGTCTGTGTGCTGAGCATATACTGAGGGCTTATGCCAATGATTGTCGCAGAAGATCGTCCTGGAAAAGGGAAATACCATGTAACTTCAGCTTCTCCTAGTCTTTGTTGGTGAAGATACTAATAATCTTTCATGCCTCCTCCATCAGGGGATGCCCCAGAATACCCAGTAGCAACATGAGCACATGTATTGCCCAGATACGGTGTACAGTGTGTGTGGTCAGTCGTGTCCAACTCTTTGCGATCCCATGGACTGTAGCCCACCAGGCTCCTCTGTCCATGGAGCTTTCCAGGGAAGAACACTGGAGTGGGTCACCATTTCCTTCTCCAGGGATCTTCCCGATCCAGGGACTGAACTCACGTCTCTCGCATCTCCTGCGTTGGCTGATGGATTCTTTACCACTAGCGCCACCTGGGAAGCTGTTCATCAAGGGATATCATCAGTTATAAGAGAACTCTCAGGCTTCATTGAGAAACTGCTACATGAAGGGTTCTGTGCTAAGTCATGTGGGAGAAATAAAAAGCCAAAGCAGGTGTTCTTGAACTTGAGAAAATTTTAGTCATTTTGAGACCCCTGATCTAGAAAACAAATCCTATATATATTTTGCCACTTCCTCAATAGTAACATTTTACAAAACTACAGTATAATATCCCAACCAGGATACTAACACTGATACAATCTACTGGCTTGATCAGGGTTCCTGAATTTTCCTTGTATTTGTATGTGTGTGTGTGTGTTAGAACCTATGCAGTTTTATCAGCCAAGTGGTTTTATGTATCCGCCACAAAGTCAAGATGTTGAAAAGTTTCAAGATCGTAAGTATCCCTCACGTTGCTATTTTTTAATCACACCTACCTCTTCCACCCCTTATTCCTCCAGCCCCCACTAATTTTTCCTCCATTCCTAACACTGTCATTTCAGTGATTTCACTTATGGAACATTTTTGAAATGATCAAGTTAGAGAGAATTGACATCTTTACTGTGTTGTTAAGTGTTTTCTAAGTATTTCATTTTCTTCGCAGTGATTATAAATGGCCTCGTATTTTTAATTTCAGCTTCCACATGTTGTCCATGTCTAGAAATGTAGTCCATTTTTGTTTGCTGATTTTGTATCTTATGACCTTACTGAATTCACTTGTAAGTTCTAGAAGGTTTGTCATAGATTCCTGGGGAATTTTTACAAAGGAAGGAATTTTTATATCATCTATAAATATAGTTTTATTCCTTTCTTTCAAAACATATGCCATTTATTTCTTGTTTTTGCCTTCTTTCACTGGGCAGAGCTTCCAGTTCTATGTAGAATAAGTGATGAGAAAAGACATCATTGTCTTATTCCTTATTTTAGAAGGAAAGAATTTCTTTATTAAATATTAATATTAGTTGTGACTCTTTGTAGAAACTCTTTGTTGAGGTGACTTCCCCTCTGTTCATAACTTGCTGGGGTTTTTATTGTGAATGGTGCTGGACTTTGTAAAATGGTTTTGTATGTCAGTTGTTGTGATTATATGATATTTCTGTTTCAGCTTATTGAAATGGAGCCTAACATCACGGTTTTTTTGAAAAATATTTGAACCACCCCTGCATACATGAAAGACATCCTACTTGTTTATAGTGAATAATTGTTTTTATGTTATTGGATGAGGTTCATGAGTTTTTTGTTGAGGATTTTAACATCATACTTCATGTAAGTTGTTAGTCTGTTGTTTTCTTTGTAGTATTTTTCTGATTTTAGTATTAGGGTAGTACTGGCCTCATAAAATGAGCTGAGAAGTATTCCCATCTTTCTATATACTGATGGGGATTGGGTAAAATTGGTGTTAATTCTTTAAATATTTGGTAGAATTTTTGAAAAACTTTTTATTTTCTATTGGAGTAGAGCCAATTAACACTGTTGTGATAGTTTCAGGGGGACAGCAAAGGGACTCAGCCATACATACACATGTATCCATTCTCCCCCAATTAATGTTTGGTAGAATTTTTTAGTGAAAACTTGTGGGCCTCGAGATTTCTTTTTGGAAAGGTTTTCAACTGCTAGAGTGATTTCTTTACATTAGGATTAGGATTACATTAGGCTGTAGGATTATTCTAATTATCAGCTTCATCTTGGTTGACCTGGTAGTTTGTAGTTTTGAGAGAATTAGTCCATTTCTCTTTATTTAGTTAGTTTATGGTTGTGCTGGGTCTTTCTTGCTGCAGTCTTTCTCTAGTTGTGGTGAGTAGAAGCTACTCCTTGCTGTGGTACACAGGCTTCTTTTTTTTTTAACTTTTTATTTTGTATTGGAGCATGCTGCAGCTAAGTCGCTCCAGTCGTGTCTGACTCTGTGCGACCCCATAGACGGCAGCCCATGAGGCTCCCCCATCCCTGGGATTCTCCAGGCAAGAACACTGGAGTGGGTAGCCATTTCCTTCTCCAATGCAGGCAAGTGAAAAGTGAAAGTGAAGTCGCTCAGTCGAGTCCGACTCTTAGGGACCCCATGGACTGCGGCCCACCAGGCTCCTCCGTCCACGGGATTTTCCAGGCTAGAGTGCTGGAGTGGGGTGCCATTGCCTTCTCCATATTGGAGCATAGCTGATTAAAAAACAATGTTGTAATAGTTTCAGGTGAACTTCAGTGAAGGGACTCAGCTGTCATACACATATCTTTATTCTCCCCAAAACTCCCGTCCCGTCCAGGCTGCCACATGACGCTGGGCAGAGTTCCCTGAGCTATACAGTAGGTCCCTGTTGGTTATTCACTTGAAATATAGCAGTTTGTGCATGTCCATCCCAAATCCGCTAACTATCCCTTCCTCCCAACCTCCACACTGACAGCCATAAGTTCATTCTGTAAGTTTGTGAATCTCTTTCTGTTTTGCAAGTAAATTCATTTGTATCGTTTCTTTTTAGATTTCACATATAAGGGATGTCCTTCTCTGTCTGACTTACTTCACTCAGTATGACAGTCTCTAGTTCCATCCAAGTTGCTGCAAATGGCATTATTTCATTGTTTTTAATGGCTGAGTGATGTTCCATTGTGTATATGTGCCACATCTTTTTTATCCATTACTCTGTTGATGGGCGTTTAGGCTGCTTTCCTGTCCTGGCTGTTGTGAATAGAGCTGGTCTTCTTGTGGTGCATGAGCTTCTCACTGAAGCGGCTCTTCTTGCGGAGCACAGGCTGCAGGTGCAGGGGCTTCGGTAGTTGTGGCGCATGGGCTTCGTTGCTCTGAAGCATATGGAGTCTTCCCGGAGCAGGGGTCAAACTCGTTCCCTGGATTGGCAGTCGGAGTCTTACCTACTGTACCACCAGGGAAGCCCAGTCCATTTCTTCTGGTTTCAGATATATGCGTGCTAGGTCGCTTCAGTCATTCTGACTCCTTGTGATCCTATAGACGGTAGCCCGCCGGGCTCTTCCGTCCATGGGATTCTCCAGTCAAGAATACTGGAGTGGGTTGCTATGCCCTCCTCCAGGGGATCTTCCCACCCCAGGGATCGAACTCCTCTGTCTTGTGGCTCCTGCATTGCAGGCAGTTTCCTTACTAATGAGCCACTGGGGAAGCCCATGAGTTTAATGTTATTCATAACATTATTTTTCTAATGGCTACAGGATCCATACTGATATGCCCCATTTCATTTCTAATATTGATTATTGATATCTTCTTTCACTTTTAGTGTCAGTATTGCTAGAGGTTATCCATTTTGTGGATTGTTTTTGAAAAATCAGCATTCCTTTTTAAAATAAATTTTCTCTATTTTTTTCCTACTTTCAATTTCGTTCATTTCTCTTTTCCTTTTGCTTGCTTTGTGTTCATTTTGTGCTTTTTTTTTTCTAATTTCATGAAGTAGGAACTTATTAATTGGAAATCTTCATCTTCTCTAATGCAAGCATTTAGCACCATAAGTTTTCTCATCGTACTCCTTTAGTTGCATCCAACAAATTTTGATATGCTAGTCCAGCCTTCTTGCTTGCTCCCTTCTTCCGATTGCCTGAGATAATGCTGTAAACTGCTGGGCACCATCCCGCGAGCCCAGCATGGTTATTCCTGGAAGGCAAGAGTGGCAGCAGCTGCATCGTCCATGGCCCGGGGCACACACCCCCTCCTAGGGCAGCTGGGGCCAAGACTCAGGCTCACGCCCAGACTCCGGGCCTGTGCCACGCTCCTTACTATATCCCTCCTTCCATGAGACCCCAGCTCAAGGCAGTCTTCCTCCAGTGTATTAGTCAGGATTCCTCAGAAAATCATAACCAGCAGGCATCACTACGAACAAAGCTCGTGGAGGTGATGGAATTCCAGTTGAGCTGTTTCAAATCCTGAAAGATGATGCTGTGAAAGTGCTGCACTCAATCTGCCAGCAAATTTGGAAAACTCAGCAGTGGCTACAGGACTGGAAAAGGTCAGTTTTCATTCCAATTCCAAAGAAAGGCAATGCCAAAGAATGCTCCAGCTACTGCACAATTGCACTCATCTCACATGCTAGTAAAGTAATGCTCAAAATTATGCGAAGAGTTGACTCATTGGAAAAGACTCTGATGCTGGGAGGGATTGGGGGCAGGAGGAGAAGGGGACGACCGAGGATGAGATGGCTGGATGCATCACGGACTCGATGGATGTGAGTTTGAGTGAACTCCGGGAGTTGATGATGAACAGGGAGGCCTGGCGTGCTGCGATTCATGGGGTCGCAAGGAGTCGGACATGACTGAGCGACTGAACTGAACTGAGGCGATCTCTTTCCATACACATACATATATGGAGAGAGAGAAAGGAAGATTATTTATATCTGCTATGTTATCTATATAATTACAGAAGCTGGCAAGTCCAAAATCTGTAGGGTGGGCCCACAGGTAGAGTATCAGCGCAGCTGCAGTTCAGGTCCAAAGGCCCTCTGCCTCCCGAATCCCCTCTTCTGAATGGGAGGGTGGGTTTTTGTTCTATCCAGACCCTCTACTGGTTGGATGAGGCCTCTCTGTATTGTGGAGGGCAGTCTGCTTTACTCAGAATCCACTGATTTCAGTGTTCATCGCATCTAAAACCACCCTCACAGAAACCACCAGAATAATGTTTTACCACATAGCTGAAACATGGCCCAGACAAACTGACACCAGATTAACTCTCACACCCATGAACCCTTGAATTCAGATGCCTCACAACCTGTCACCCCGATCCTGGTGTACCTTCTATTCATCATATCCTCACTTCAGCTGCAAAGCTTCCAGCACGGAGCAGGTATGTCAGAGCAGAATGAGCTGGAGTGCTTCTAGAGCCCCTGACTTTAGGGCTCCCCGGGGCGTAGTCTGCCCAGCAGCCTCCCTCTGACCCTGGGTGGCACACGCCCAGAGGGTTAGGTTCACGCTTTCTTCTCACGCTTCCTGTCCCTGTGTGAGGAGGCCTCATGTCCCTTTGTTCCCATCCAGATGGGGGTTCTCAGGGTGTCCTGCCTTGTACAGGACCTGGATTTAGAGGCCACTCATCCCCCTGGGCAAAGTTATCCTTTAAAAATGGGATTCGGAGATCACGCATCTCACGTGTGAAAGGCTCAGGAATCCACATTCATCCCTAAGTCAGATGTGATGGCCGCCATCCCTACACAAAATATTTCCCCTATAAAAAAACTTCATGCGAGTTCAAAATAGCTTTCCACAATACTAATGCTTCTCCTGGAGATGATTTTTTTTTTCCTAATCCTTGACCTACTTTTCTCTGCGCTCAATATACCTAATGAGTAATAACGACTTGAGAGACAGAGGAGGGCCAGAGGAAGCCGCACTGAAAGGACATCTTAAGAGAATGGTTCTGGAGCCCTGGGACTCAGCCAGCCCTGCTGTTGGGGTAGAAATGAGGGTGTCGGTCTGAAGGGCGGGCTTGCTGAAGTTGGCTGTGCTCTGCCCTTGTTGAGAGCCGGGGTGTTGCAGAGGTGGCTGATGGTGGAGCAGGCAGAGGGGCTGCCACACACACACACACTCATACACATACATGTTCACAACCCCCCAAACACACACATATGCATACCCAAGCTGTATGGGGCTGTGGGAAGAATGCTTCAGGACCTAGAGCATCAGCTGCTGTCCACAGATGTTCTAGAATGGGTTCCGTTACCAGTGTGATCCATGCAGGGAGGGACTGGGGCCACTGCCCGGCCTCTGGAGCTGTAAATGTGGACTCCGCCAGGTTTGGGGCAGGAGGCAAGTGGTCGTGCAGGTCACTTTCCCTCGCACCACTCTCAGGGCCGCGTCCCGAGACAAGAGCTGCCGCCTCAGGCCGAGGTCCGCGTCCGTCCCTGTGAACGGGGAGTGCAAAGAGGTGCGGTCCACAGGCTTCTCAGAGGGAGACGGAGCAAGTGGGAGGTTCCGGGAGAAAGGAAGAGGCAGAGAAACGACAGACAGACAGTAATAGAGGGACTTCCTCGGTGGTCCAGTGGCTAAGCCTCCGAGCTCCCAGTGCAGGGAGCTTGCTTGATCCCTGGTCAGGGAGCTAGACGCCATATAGTGCAACTAAGACCAATGCAGCCAAATAAGAAAACGATAGAGAGAGAGAGAGAGAGAGCGAACAGCAGAGAAGGAGTGAGGTAACTCAGGTCTGGGGAGGAGCGGAGTCCCATAAGTGGCCCGCTTCTTGGTGAGAGGGCAGGACCTCCAAAGAAACAGGTCGCGGTGTCCTTCAGGGGCTTGACCACAGACCCCACAGCGCCCAGCACTAAGGCAGCGATGTGACAGGGAGGCAGCAGAGCCCACCTCAGGGGCCCCGTGCAGTACAGGTGGACAAGGCCGGGGTAGCCCTGGGCCCCCCGGGCGTGCAGGCTCACCCCTGCTTCCTGGCCTCCCTCCACAGACTCCCTGGTTCCCGTACAGCCCTGGGGATGGGGCTGACACTGCCACCCACACATGGCTCATCACCGACTCAATGCACATTGAGCAAACTCCGGGAGATGGTGAAGGACAGGGAGGCCTGGTGTGCTGCAGTCCATGGGGTCACAGAGAGTCAGCCATGACTGAGTGACCCAACAACACAACAGCGTGATGGAAAGTCAACGTGTGGCCTCTTCAGTAGGATGAGGCCTCTGAGTCTGATTTCACTTGCTTTAAAGGCCTTGAAGCAGACTTCCTGGTGTCCCCATGCCTGCCCCTCGGGGCCAAGACTCTAGGACCCCCTTCCTAACCCCAGACTCCTGCCTTCTCCACGGTGGTGAGGCTTAGGTGGCCTCCATGTCATAGCTGCTTCCCAGCAAATGACCACCTTCCAGGCTTCAGCTGCCTGAAAACCCAGTGAAGTTGGTGCCTCTCTCCTGGCCCACCAAGCACAACAGGTCCCATCCAAACAGAGCAAGACATCACCTGCCATGGTGCTCCTTCCCACAAGTGCCCTGGGCGTCACTGCAGGACCGCACAGACTAGAAGTGTGCGTCCGTGCCCCGCAGCTGTGCCCACGCCTGCCTGCCTGGCCTGACTTCAGGTCCCTGGGGCGGGGGTACTAGGAGCATGCCCTTCCGGGTCCCTCGTTCTTTATGAGTGTCACTGCAGAGCCGAGATGCTGGAAGGTTTGACTGGCGGAGAACATCCAGGCACACACTGACCAAGGACGATGGTTGTGTCCCTGGAGCCGGCGGCCCCCTTACCAACCCGCAGGAGCTGTTTAGTCTCGGGCTGCCAAAGCAGCAGAACTGAATCTTCTTCCAGTCCTGGAGGTGGGAAGCCTGCGGTCAAGGTGTTAGCAGGGCTGTTTTTTTCCGAGGCCTCTCTCCTTGCCATGTAGATGGCCGTCTCCATGTTCGTGTGGCCCTGTCCCTTCTGCGCGTCTGTGTCCAAGTTTCCCCTTCTGGTATGGACTCCTGCGCTCTTCTAGATAGTCTCACTGGATTAGGGCCTACCCTAATGATCCCATTGTAACTCGATTACCTCTGTCAAGGCCAAATAAGGTCACATTCTGGGGCACTGGGGGGTTAGGACTTCAGTGTGAATTTGGGTGGGAGAGGCACACCTCATCTTGTAACAGCAACACTTATGTTACCCCAAGGGCTCCAGGATTTCATTTTCTTCATGGAAAAATAATCCAGGTCATCTAGAAAGCGCTCCTTTCTCACTCCTTCTGGGTTTGATCTGCTGTGTCGTTAGGGCAAACTCTAAAACGAGAAGGAGAGAGTGAATCATGTACGTGGGTATATTTAGTGGACTTAGAAGACACCAAATAGCCCCAACCATGCTGTTTTCCAGCCACAAATGAGGTTAGTTCATGGCTAACTGACTCTTCTAGAGGGATTTCTTTGGTCCACAGATCAATGTCTCAGCCCCTGAATGCCCAAGACCTCCATTCCTACTATTTTTCACCCTTTTAACATTAAATCACCTCTACCTCCCTACTATCTCTACCTCTTTGGGATGCTCCTGTCCAAAAGGGAGGCCCCATCCCACCACGGGAATCTGCCCGTTTAAGGAAAATGACCCTCGTACCCAGTGGCTTAGACCATTTTTTTACAGTCTTTTATCTCAGCATCAGAGCAGCACTCTCCTGGGAAGATGCTTGACTTTGAAATTGCTTTCAGACCCATTTGATCTTTGCATCTAGGGGAGGGGGAAGGAAACAAACATTGAGTTTGCTCCATGTTTCAGGCTTATTGTCAGTGTTTTTACGTCTGTGGTTTCTCTAATCATCGCCTCAACCTATGGCATGGTTGTGCATCAGGAAAAAAGATGTCATTATGATGTGTAAACCCACCAACCCTGATCTCACCCCACTGAAGTGCTGCACAAAGAGAGAGTGGGGTGGAGACCAGACAGGCCTGAATATCAGGTGACAATATCTACAGAGCAAAGGGCACAGAGATCTCAGGAAGGTGAGAATATTCTTAAAGGTGGGGGAGGAGAGGTAGGGTGGAGAGGTGGCAGGAGAGACCTGGTCCACTGAGGGGCACGGCCCTGAGGAGAGTTAGAAAGACACGCTGGCTGTTTACAATAGCCAGGACATGGAACAGCCTAGACGTCCATCAGCAGACGAATGGGTGAGAAAGCCATGGTACATATACACTATGGAGTATTACTCAGCCATTAAAAAGAATACATTTGAATCAGTTCTAATGAGGTGGATGAAACTGGAGCCTATTATACAGGGTGAAGTAAGCCAGGAAGAAAAACACCAATACAGTATGTTAACACATATATATGGGATTTAGAAAGATGGTAACGATAACCCTGTATGCAAGACAGCAAAAGAGACACAGATGTATAGAACAGTCTTTGGGACTCTGTGGGAGAGGGCAAGGGTGGGATGACTTGGGAGAATAGCATTGAAACATGTATATTATCATGTGAAACAGATCACCAGTCCAGGTTTGATGCATCATACAGGATTCTCGGGGCTGGTGCACTGAGATGACCCAGAGGGATGGGATGAGGAGGAAGGTGGGAGGGGGTTCAGGATGGAACACATGTACACCCATGGCTGATTCATGTCAATGTATGGCAAAACCAATACAATATTGTAAATTAATTAGACTCCAATTAAAAATTTTTTTAATGTATGTTTCTTGACCATAAAAAAAAAAAAAGAAAGTTGTGCTGGGCATCGCTGGTGGACTCCCCTCCTTCCTGTGCTGTACATGCTCTTGTGACGTCTCAGGAGGTGTCAGAGAGCTGGGGTTGGGCTTGTCACCCTCGGGTGTAGCTGCTCTGAGCACCATTTTATAAATGAGGAAATTGGGGCTCAGAGTGATTGAGTCACAGCTCACCAGTGACAGACCCCCACTTAAATGTGGGTTTGTTGTTGTTTTAGTCACTAAGTCATGTCTGACTCTTTGCAACCCCATGGACTGTAGCCCACCAGGCTCCTCTGTCCATGGGATTTCCCAGGCAAGAATATTAGAGTGGATTGCAAAATCCCATGGACGGAGGAGCCTGGTGGGCTGCATTCCATGGGGTCGCTAAGAGTCAGACACGACTGAGCAACTTCACTTTCCCTTTTCACTTTCCTGCATTGGAGAAGGAAATGGCAACCCACTTCAGTGTTTTTGCCTGGAGAATCCCAAGGATGGGGGAGCCTGGTCGGCTGCCGTCCATGGGGTCACACAGAGTCGGACACGACTGAAGTGACTTAGCAGCAGCAGCAGCAACCATTTCCTCCTCCAGATCTTCCTGACCCAAGGATTGAACCCATGTCTCTTGCATTGGCATGTGGATACTTTACCATCTGAACCACCTGGGAAGCCCTCATTTTTAAAGTATGAACTATGAGCAAATAGTCATGCAAGAAAGGTTATGTGCACTGATGGACTCATAAAGATGAGAAAGGTGCAGTCCCTGCCTTCAGAGGACCCACGTCTTCTTGTAGGAGAGACATACGTGGAGAGGACATCCTGCCCCACGAGGTGAGTGCTATGAGATTGACGTGCCCAGGGCACTTGGGAGCCCTAGACAGCAGGGGTGGGGACACACACCTGGGCTGTCCTGCCTGCCTCGGGGGGTGGCTCTCCCCCACCTCACAGACCCTTGGAAGCACTCAATACTAGGCATTTTAAACCACAGGATTGAGTGGAACTACTTTTTTTCAAAGCTCCCAGTTTCAGGAAATAATTTAGCCCAGTTGCCCAGGGGCTTGCTGCCTGTGGAAATCCAACAGGGGCAGCTGTTCCAATGCTCATTACACACAGGCACCCACCACCTCCCCGGGCTTCCTTCCCGCACCTGGGCCTCCCTCCTCTTCATCAGCAAATTCATATGCCTGGAGATGTGTATAAGAGACAGGAAAAGGCCAGCTGTCCAACTGTAACCTGATACCTAGTCTGATGCTTGTGTGATTCTGTTACTTTTTCCCCTTTTTGGCCAAATAGGAAACAGAGACACAGCTTAACTTTGACTTTCTCTTGGCCAGCCAGCTTTCTAAAATCATCAGAGGCGAGCAGGACCATCTCCCTGCAATGCATTCCCCTTTGGGCTCGCTCTGCATGCTTGGCACACAGAAGCCATTGCTTCCACGTATCTGCACAGCCTTCTCCTCGTCTCACTTCCATCTGCAAAGAGAATCGTCATGAGTCTCAAGAAGGATGTAGCCCATTGACTTCATGCTGTAAAATCCCCAGCCTCTTATTTTGTTTCTGTTCACATTTCCAAGTATTTCCCACTTGCCCTTTATCAACAACGTTGTAATAAAACTCACTTTACCGGGTTCCGTCTCCAGGGAGAAGAATGGAAGCTTTGATTTCCGCTCACAGCTTGGCCAGAAAAAAACAAGTCCTAAACCCCAGCATTCTTTAACTTGGATGGTTATAATTTCCATTCCTTATTAGGTTTTCAAACCAAATGTTCAGGTTAAAAAGCAAAGCAAAATTGCTTTTTTATCCCTGAGTCCAAAGAGAGAATTTCATATTCAGAGCCCTGTGGAAACAAAAACCTTTCGGAGAGGTGATGAGGCCTCCCACACAAACCAATCAGGCTGGAATCAGTGCTGTTAAGTGCTGCCTCCTGATGCCGAGCCCCACCTTTCTTTCTCAGGCATCATGGGGGGAAAGAGAAGGGCTAGACGTATGAAACAGTGAATTATAAGCTATCATTTCAGGGAGGCTTGGATGATGCCTTCCCAAGCTAAAGTCGTCCCAGAATCCCCACCATCCAAGTTTATCTCTTGGGTGGATGGGTTGTCTCCCATTAAAGTGCAAGTTTCTCTTAGAATTGTATTGCTTGTGCACAGAGAGCTCACAGGCAGGCAGGCAGGCAGGTTTCAGAATGAGACTTGGCCTCATCCTGGCTCTTCCATCTCCTGGCTGTGTGACCTGGCATGGAATACCTAACCTCTCTGAGTGTGGATGTGCTCCTGTGCACATTAAAATAAGTATTAATAGAAGCCACATCTTAGACATAATGGACATGAAGCCATTAGGACATAAAACATGCGGGATAAATACTAACTGCATCCCATACATTTTTATATGTTGTGTTAGTTTCATTCAGTGTGTGTATCCTTATGGTTCCTTTGTGATCACTGCTCTTCGGAGCATAGACTCTGAAGCCAGACTGTCAGGATTTGAATCCTAGCTCTGCCACTTGTTAGCTGTGACCTTGGGCAAGTGAATTAACCACTCTGTGCCTCAGTCTCCTCATCTGTAAAGGGGGATCAAAATAGTACCTTGCTCAGAGGATCGTTGTGGGGATGAATGACTTGATGTAGATAAAGTACTTGAAACAGTATCTGGATATGTGGATTACCTCCAGAGCACATTTCCCCCTTTGATAGTTAAGTTTGAAAGTAAACATTTCTTTGTAAATGTTAAATGGATATATATTCCCTATCTCTCTCTTTTTTAGACATCTTTGGTATCTATTTGGTCTGTATTCTCCCTTCTCCCTCACCCCAAATATCCAATGTTGTTTACCTGTTGAGTCCCAGAACTCAGTAAACTTTCTCAGGGCAAGCACAGCATTTCTGAGACTGGACAGTCTGACAGCTGCAGACTGGAGCTACATGGCACATCCTATAAACCTTCAAACCTAGAGGGAGGGTGCAGCAAATATTGCTCTTCCCTACTGCCAGACCATGCAGCAATGTCTGGGTAACATTAGAATCACTTCCACCTGCTGTTACTCGCTCCTTGCCTGTCTCAAACATGTGTGAGTGACTTGTGAAAATATGGCCAAAGCTGTCTGGATATGAGTTTGGGGAGACAGATTTGGTCTATCGCTATTTTTTTTTTTTTAACTGTGCGCTTCAGTTCTCTGAGGTTCATGAGAGAAACTTTAGGGATTCTTGAAAATGAAGCCTAAATGTGACAGACAGGACTCAAGTATCTTGTTTTACCACCAAACTCTCCCCTAGAGTCCAATCTATCAAGAAAGTTTGTCCTTGGCACATTCATACTCTCTGACCCCCTTTTCTCATCCCCCTGACTTGGACAGGACAGGCTTTGGGGTGTCTGCCCCATCTACAGTCCTTTTCTATTTTTTGCTCCCATGGTTGGCCAGCCATTTTGGAACCATGATCACATGACTTGGAGGCAGCAACTGATTGGACAAGGGCATAGCTATAGCTGATAGCTGATTGATGGGTATCAGCAATAGCTAATAACTGATAGGGCAGCGAAACGGCAGCTGGGAGCTGAGTGAACTGATGGTAAAGGGCTTCTCAGGGCTCCTTCTCTGACACTGCCCCTGCTAAAGGCCCCCAGTTTCTCCAATCCTTTCCTGTCTCTATGAGGCCTGGCTGTAAAAATATTTCTGGTATCCCACTGAGCTTGCCTATTCAATCTGTGTTCTGGCTTCCTTTATTCCAGAGCTGTGCTTATAATGAGCACAGTTTATCTGAGAGGTCTGAGGGCAGTTCAGTTTCCTGACATCTAAGATGAGCGTACCTATTGTATAACCCTGTGGGCACTTCTGCTCCCCTGCCCTTGGCCTCTGGTCTTGACCCAAAGGCCACACACAGTCCAGCTGGCAACTATGCCTAGCCCATGGTCACTTGAGATTCAACAGGGAACCCCATCTTTCAAGCCCAGTAACCCTCTGTCACTGAATTATAAAGTCTCTCTTCTGCCCGCTTAAAGCCCAGCCCTGGCTCAGTCCCCTCACAGCCCTGCAGTGGGTCTTGGAAAAATAGCCCAGAAGGAGTCTGTCCCAGGGTGGCAGAAAGATGAAAGAAAAAACCTGAGCAAATGGGTAGAAGGATGACCAAGTAGTCCTGTGCTTGCCTTTAGTCTTTTCTTTCACTGAAGATCAAGGTGTTGTTGTTCCATAAATCAGTTCCCCGTTTTGTGCTCAGCTTTCCCCATGGGAAATGGGGGCAGTGGTGGCCAGTGGGCACTGAGCTAAAGCCCTGGCTGAGTACCGCCCATATCCAGGCACTGTCCCGAGTACTGACCACACCCTGACCCTCACAAGAACCCTATGTGATTGGCCTATAGCAGCTCCATGGAGAGAAGGAGACCTTGAGGCACAGAAAGGTTAAGTAACTTTCCCCCGGGTGCACAGCTGGGAAGCCATGAAGCTGAGATTTGAACCTGAAGAGCCTTTTATCTGCAGCATAACTGTGGGGGCAAAGCCCTCCTCATCTAGCCACATGTTTCCCAGGCATGTTGGGGAACCAGCTCCAGGGAATTCAGGTCTCCTTAGAGGGAAAGAGAGGGTGAGCCCTTTTCTCAAAGTTGCAAAAAAAAAAAAAATCTGCTCCTGAACATATTATCTAGTGGCTGATAGCCCATCACTTTAAGACCATTTCCCTAACATGACCCCTTTAGGTTGTTCCCGCATTTTCCGTAATTCGCAATGGGATCACCTTTGTGCTTGCTTTGTGGGCTGCTGATCCCTCTTACTCCTCTGAGGTGGATGACCCCGGACCAATCCCACGATGCAGGTGACTTTCCCTCCAGACTCCTTGCAGCCTTGCTGGGTCGCCCCCCACCTCCCGTTCTTTTTCCACATGGCCACTACCTGCAAACTGAACACTCTGCAGAGATGTACCAGCAGCCTTGACCTCTCAGATATGGTCACCAGTTAAGAATACAGGCCACTTGGCTAAACGTGATTTTTGCGATAAATGAGCAGTGGTTTTTAGTCTCAGTATGTCCCCAGTATTACACAGGACGTACTTATACTCACGTTTTCCCTCATTTATCTGAAGCTCACTTTTAACTGGGCACCTTGTGTTTCTGTTTGCTTCTTCTGGCAACCCTCGCCTAAGGGGCTTTCTTCTCCCTGAAGTTTTAACCAACTGAGCACTATATTTCATTTTTGTGACAAGCAGGGTGTGTGTGACCGGCTTTCCTTCTGCTGGGAGTGAAGCAGTGGGGGGCTGGGGCATTTCAAGAATTAAAAGGCTGGTGTCGTGGCTGGTGTCTCTTCCACCCCGATCTTCCTTGGCCTCAGAACGGCGGCTGGTCCTTCCCTTGCTCACCCCTTGAGCTCTGTCCTGGCTCTGAGCTCAGATGGGTGACTTTCTATCCCTCGGGGTTGGGCACTTGTGTTTGCTTCCATCAGGGGTTGCTCATTGAATTCTCCCAAGTGCATCAGACCTCAGGTTAGAGTGAAGTGGACAAGGAGAAATGCATTAACCCACTGCCCCTGAGGCTCAGTCTGTGGCTCCTCAGCTCAGGAGTCACACGTCCTGCTGGCAACGGTCAGCTGGGCCAGGTGATCCTTTTGAAATCAAGGGAACAGCAGGCCTGGAAGAATGGAGGTGTTAGCATAAATGAGGGAGGGAGGAGGAGAGCGAGGCCTGCTTGGTAGCCTCTTAAGTCCACCAGAAACCCAGACGCACCCAGAGCCCCTGAACCACCTGACTTCATGTGTGAGCCACATCTGTGCACTCACACGGTACCTGCATAGCCATCACACCCATTCAGCTCAGCTCATCTTTATTGAGCACCTACTTTGTGCCAAGTGCACTGATGGACTCATAAAGATGAGAAAGGTGCAGTCCCTGCCTTCAGAGGACCCACGTCTTCTTGTAGGAGAGACATACGTGGAGAGGACATCCTGCCCCACGAGGTGAGTGCTATGAGATTGACGTGCCCAGGGCACTTGGGAGCCCTAGACAGCAGGGGTGGGGACACACACCTGGGCTGTCCTGCCTGCCTCGGGGGGTGGCTCTCCCCCACCTCACAGACCCTTGGAAGCACTCAATACTAGGCATTTTAAACCACAGGATTGAGTGGAACTACTTTTTTTCAAAGCTCCCAGTTTCAGGAAATAATTTAGCCCAGTTGCCCAGGGGCTTGCTGCCTGTGGAAATCCAACAGGGGCAGCTGTTCCAATGCTCATTACACACAGGCACCCACCACCTCCCCGGGCTTCCTTCCCGCACCTGGGCCTCCCTCCTCTTCATCAGCAAATTCATATGCCTGGGCTAGTTTGAGGGTAATTACCTAGCAATTAAAGGGTCTGATTTCTACATATTGGCTCCACTCAGAGCTGCCAAAAACATTCAAAGAGGGGCCAGGTGGGAGAGAGAAACATGCTTTTTCATTATTTTACCTACAGGATTCACTTGAAGGAGGGTGTGTGTGAGCTCATTGCCCTAACTAGCTAGTTGGATGAGGACAAATTCCTCATTAATTTTAACTGTGTCAACTGGAGAAGCTGATGAAAGTGAGAGTGACTAATGAGTGGTGTTCCTGGGGACAGACCAAAGAGCACACAGGAAATGGGACGGGGTCCCAGTAAAAAGAGAGCTGCCCTCAGCAGCTGTGCGTGGGGAGCTGGCTCTGGAGGGCCGCGGAGCAGGGTCACCACGGCTTCTCCTGCGTCGGTGGGGTCCGGGCCTGCTGGTCAGCATGCGGTTACCATCAAGTGATTAGGGCTGTGCCCTGATGACGCCAGAGCAGGAGAGGAAATACCACAGGCTCCTAAGTGGCCTTGGGAGCCTGAGCCACTTAGTGATTGCATATGGCCGCCCACAGGCAAGTTGCAAAGCCTTTAACTCAGTTGGCTCCTCGCTGCTCTGTGAAGCAGGCAGGCCTGTGGTGTGTTAAGGAGGAATGCTGCTCAGCTTCTTAGAGCAACTTAGAAGAGCAGCCCCAGGGCTGTCCTCAGATTGCTGCATGGCTTCCAGGGAACCCTCAGACCTTCAAAGGGGGCAAGAAGGGTGTGAGGAGGGCGTGTCAGTAGGACGGGGGCCAGGATCAACGGAAAGCTCCTGTCTCTCATCCAGCCCTTTTGTGGGAAGACCTCCGATCCACCCCAGAATCTTTATGGGATCTCTAGCGTATTTTCTGTTTGCTCGGCCTCTTCTCTATGGGCCCGGTCCTCCCTGCACTCAGTCCAGATGATTCATTCAGGAGCGGGCATGTGACCCCAGACCAGACCATTCAGAAGGGTCTGTACTCCTGGGCATGTGACTCAGCTGGACCAATCAGAATCAATCTAAGACTTTTCTGGAAGTACTGGAAAAGAGAGATGCTTTTTTTTATTTTTTTAATAGGGGCTACTAACCTGCTTGAGGTTATTGATATTTCCCCCAGCAATCTTGATTCCAGCTTGTGCTTCATCCAGCCCAGCGTTTCTCATGATGTACTCTGCATATAAGTTAAATAAGCAGGGTGACAATATACAGCCTTGACGTACTCCTTTTCCTATTTGGAACCAGTCTGTTCCAAATGTTCATGTTCTGTTCCAAATGTTCCATATCCAGTTCTAACTGTTGCTTCCTGACCTGCATACAGATTTCTCAGGAGGCAGGTTAGGTGGTCTGGTATTCCCATCTCTTTCAGAATTTTCCACAGTTTATTGTGATCCACACAGCCAACAGCTTTGGCATAGTCTATAAAGCAGAAGTAGATGTTTTTCAAGAACTCTGTTGGTTTTTTGATGATCCAGCGGATGTCGGCAATTTGATCTCTGGTTCCTCCACCTTTTCTAAAACCAGCTTGAACATCTGAAAGTTCACATGCTATTGGAGCCTGGCTTGGAAAATTTTGAGCATTACTTTACTAGCATGTGAGATGAGTGCAATTGTGGGGTAGTCTGAGCATTCTTTGGCATTGCCTTTCTTTGGGATTGGAATGAAAACTGACCTTTTCCAGTCCTGTGGCCACTGCTGAGTTTTCCAAATTTGCTGGCATATTGAGTGCAGCACTTTCACAGCATCATCTTCTAGGATCTTAAATAGCTCAACTGGAATTCCATCACCTCCACTAGCTTTGTTCATAGTAATGCTTCCTAGGGCCCACTTGACTTCACATTCCAGGATGTCTGGCTCTAGGTGAGTGATCACACCATTTTGATTATCTGGGTCATGAAGATCTTTTTTGTATAGTTCTTCTATGTATTCTTGCCACCTCTTCTTAATATCTTCTGCTTCTGTTAGGTCCCTACCATTTCTGTCCTTTATCGAGCCTATTTTTGCATGAAATGTTCCTTTGATATCTAATTTTCTTGAAGAGATCTCTAGTCTTTCCCATTCTATTGTTTTCCTCTATTTCTTTGCACTGATCACTGAGGAAGGCTTTCTTATCTCGCCTTACTATTCTTTGGAACTCTGCATTCAAATGCATATATCTTTCCTTTTCTCCTTTGCTTTTTGCTTCTCTTCTTTTCACAGCTATTTGTAAGGCCTCCTCAGACAACCATTTTGCTTTTTTTCATTTCTTTTCCATGGGGATGATCTTGATCCCTGTCTCCTGTACATTGTCACGAACCTCTGTCCATAGTTCACCAGTCACTCTGTCTGCCAGATCTAGATAGACAAGTGTTAAAGCTAGACATTCAGAACACTAAGATCATGGCATCTGGTCCCATCACTTCATGGTAAATAGATGGGGAAACAATGGAAACAGTGACCGATTTTATTTTCTTGGTCTCCAAAATCACTACAGATAGTGACTGCAGCCATGAAATTAAAAGATGTCTGCTCCTTGGAAGGAAAGTTATGACCAACCCAGACAGCATATTACAAAGCAGAGACATTACTTTACCAACAAAGGTCCATCTAGTCAAGGCCTTGGATTTTCTAGTAGTCACGTATGGATGTGAGAGTTGGACTATAAAGAAAGCTGAGCACCAAAGAATTGATGCTTTTGGACTGTGGTGTTGGAGAAGACTCTTGAGAGTCCCTCGGACTGCAAGGAGATTCAACCAGTCCATCCTAAAGGAGATCAGTCCTGAATATTCATTGGAAGGACTGATGTTGAAGCTGAAACTCCAATACTTTGGCCACTTGATGGGACGAGCTGACTCATTTGAAAAGACCCTGATGCTGGGAAAGATCAAAGGCAGGAGGAGAAGGGGATGACAGAGGATGAGATGGTTGGATGGTATCATTGACTCAATGGACATGAATTTGAGTAAACTCCAGGAGTTGGTGATGGACAGGGAGGCCTGGCGTGCTGCAGTCCATGGGGTCACAGAGTCAGACACGACTGAGCAACTGGACTGAACTGAGCCTGCTTGAAGTTACTTTCCTGTGATTGGGGGAGATTCTCTCTGGAAATGTAATGAATGCAAAAGAAGGCCAAGCTAAAATTAAGAAGTGGAATTCTGACAGCGTGATTTGGGGTCCTGGATCAAGCTATGCCTGAATCTCTTGGAGTTTTAGTTACTTGAGCTAATGTCACCTTTTTGCTTAATAAGCTTGGGTCTGATTTCTGTAATTTGCAACCAAGGGTTATGCTTAATAATCTAAAGATATACCTTGGACAAGTTATATGTCTGAGTGTCAATTTCCTCATGGGTAAAAAGGGACAGCAATCTATAGTTATTAAAAAGAGCCAGCCATTCAACCAAAGGTATAATATTTCCTTGGTCATCTTAACCATGTTTCCTGTAGTTTCCTCTTGCAGAATAGGGCTAAGGAGACCATTCAACCTCCTAGTAGTGGTAGTGGTTTGGAAAATAGATATGCTGTAGAATCTTTATTCTTATATAGGAATATTTTTCCCCAAGGGTAACTGAACTGTCAAAAAAAAAAAAAAAGAAACCTTTAAATTTTGAGATGATTGTAGATTCCATGCATTGACTAGAAGCAATAAAGAGAGATTCCATATCCCTCCCCTTCACCCAGTTTCAGTAACATCTTACATAACTCGAGTACACTAGCCCAGTGAGAAAATTGGCCTTGGTGCATTGCACTGAACTTATGCAAATTTCACCACTTACACATGCAGATGTATGTGTGTGTGTGTACCTACCTGTGTGGGTGCTCAGCTGCTCAGTCTTTTGTGACCCCATGGACTGCAGCCCATCAGGCTCCTCTGGCCATGGGATTCTTCAGGCAGGGATATTGGAGAGGGTTGACATTTCCTCCTCCAGGGTATCTTCCTGACCCAGGGATCAAACTGGGGTCTTCTGCATTGACAGGCAGATTCTTTACCACTGAGCTATCAGGGAAGCCCCTGAACCTTATATAAATGGAATAATATGATATGTAACCTTTTGAGACCAGCTCTTTTCAATCAGCATAGGTCTGCTGAGATCCATCCAACTTGTTGTGCACATCAATAGTTTCTTCCTTTTTGTTGACGAGTAGCATTCCATGGTAGGGACAGGCAACAGTTTTCCTAAACATTCACATACTGGAGGACATCTGGGTTTTTCCCAGTTTTCTTACCCTTAATAAATAAAGCTGATATGAACATTTTTGTGCAAGTTTTTGTGAACTTGAGTTTTCATTTCTCTGGGATAAATACTCAAGAGTGTAATTACTGGATAGTATGTTAAGTCTATTTTCAGTTTTAAAAGAAATTGCCAAATTACTTTCCAGCATGGCTAAATTGTTTTACATTCCAACCAACAAGGGATAAGGGATCCAATTTCTCTTCCTTCTCATCAGTATTTGGTGTTATTATTATATTTTATTTTAACCATTCCAGCAAGTGTGTGATGATATCTAATTGTAGTTTTAATTAGCACTTTGTAATGCTCAAGATCCTTCAAGCTAGGCTTCAACAGTACATGAGCCGAGAACTTCCAGATGAACAAGCTGGATTTTGAAAAGGCAGTGGAACCAGAGATCGAGTTGCCAACATCCATTGGATCATAGAAAAAGCAAGGGAATTCCAAAAAAAAAAAAAATCTACTTCTGTTTTACTGACTATGCCAAAGCCTTTGACTGTGTGGATCACAGTCAAACTGTGGAAAATTCTTCAAGAGATAGGAATACCAGACCACCTGACCTGCCTCCTGAGAAATCTGTACACAAGTCAAGAAGCAACAGAACTGGACATGGAACAATGGACTGGTTCAAAATTGGGAAAGGAGTATGACAAGGCTGTATATTGTCACCCTGCTTATTTAACTTATCTGCAGAGTACATTATGCGAAATGCTGGGCTGGATGACTCACAAGCTGGAATCAGGATTCTGGGAGAAATATCAATAACCTCAGATATGCAGATGACACCTTATGATAGAAAGTAAAGAGAAACTAAAGAGCCTCTTGAAGGTGAAAGAGGAGGCTGATGGAGCTGGCTTAAAATTCAATATTCAAAAAACTAAGATTATGGCATCTGGTCCCATCACTTCATGGCAAATATGGAAAAAGTAGAAACAGTGACAGATTTTATTTTCCTAGGCTCCAAAATCACTGTGGATGGTGACTGCAGCCATGAAATTAAAAGATGCTTGCTCCTTGGAAGAAAAGCTGTGACAACCTAGGCAGCATATTCAAAAGCAGAGACATCACTTTGCTGCCAAAGGTCCATGTAGTCAAAGCTATGGTTTTTCCAGTAGTCATGTATGGATGTGAGAGTTGGATCATATAGAAGGCTGAGCGCCAGTGACCTGCTTTCAAATTGTGGTGCTGGAGAAGCGTCCCCTTGAAAAGCAAGGAGATATATATATATACATACACCCCTTCCTCTCAAGTCTCCCTCCCACTCCCTCATCCCACCCTCTAAGTTGTCATAGATCGCCAGGCTGGACTCTGTGTTGTACAGCAGTTTCCCACTAGCTTTTAATACCTGTTTCACACATGATAGTGTATATATGTCAATACTACTTTCTCAATTCATCCTACCCTCTGCTTTCCCTGCTATGTCCACACATCTGTTCTCTATGTCTGCATATCCATTCCTTCTCCACAGATAGGTTTATCAGTACCATTTTTCTAAATCCCATATATATGTGTTAATCTACGATATTTGTTTTTCTGACTTACTTCACTCTGGATAACAGGCTCTAGGTTTATCCACCTCACTCTAACTGAATCCTTCATTACAGTTCCTCTCACGGCTGAGCAGTATTCCGTTGTGTCTATGTACCACAACTTCTTTACCCACTCCTCTGTCGTGGGACATCTAGGTTGCTTCCGTGTCCTGGCTATCGTCAAGAGTGCTGCAGTGAGCACTGGGGTACGCGTGTTGAGCATTCGCTTTTCTAATGAGTTCCTGGGCGATGCTGATACCTTTGGTCCCAAGGCCACACTGCTAATAGTTGATAATTTAAGAGGAGCGAAGCTCAAGGAACACTGATGTCTTCCCCCACCTCCCCGTCTGCTCCGTCTTCATGCGGCCCACAGTAGCCATCCTGGGAGACCCCCTGTGCTTGGACTGGAGCGATGAGGGCCCCCCAGAAGCTAGAGTCGCCGCCAGACAGCCCCAGCAGGGTGCACCCCCCAGCAGGGCGCACTCACCGCTGGTCCCAGAAACCTCCTTGCTGCAGCCATCTGGTCACTGATTCCACAGATCCATCGCGTGTCCTCTGCCCCAAGCACTGCCTCTGGAGCATGTAGTATGCAGGAGAGGCAAGACTTTGCCTCTGATGGAGAAAGAAGGAAACAAATAAAGTCATTTCAGGCGTTGATTTTGAGGGTTTTATGAAACAGATTTTGAATGTCCATGTTACGTGATTAACTTCAGAGTAGGATTTAAATTGGGAAGTCAGGAAAGGGCTTTCCAAAGAGGTGACAGCTGAGCAACAGAAGGAATCGGTTGTTTGAAGGACTTGGGGGAGAGGGCAGGGAGCCGGCCTGGGGCCAAAGTAAAGGCCCCGGGAACAGTGGATAATGAGCGCCCTCGCAGGCCCGAGCGGGACGCGGGCCCCCCTGCAGGCGCACCTGTCTTTCTGCGCAGCCGCCAGCCCCCTCTCCGCTCTCTGCTCACGCGGCATCTTGGCAGTCCCTGGGGAAACGCCACTTCCTTTTGTGCAGTTCTGAAATGAGCTTGTTTGCCACTTAGCAGCTCTCTGATTTATGAACTTCCCAGCTCCGCATCTTGGCAGACCACGCGATTGTACAGGATGCTCTTAATGAGGTGAAGAGGGGAGGGGACTCAGGGATGCCGTCTGGTGACAGGGCCTCAGTCCCTGACGCACCCCAGGTCCCTCACATGAAAACACCAATCCTGTCATTGACAATGGGCCCACACCCCCATGGCCCTCCAGCCACAGCTCTGCCCCACAGCAGAGTCCCAAGTGTGCAGAGGCAAGTATGGTCCTGCCTCCACTCTTTCAGGCTGGTGAATCTAGGAAAATTACTTAAACTCTAAATCTTAGCTTCCTCTCCTTGGATAGGGTAATTGAGAGTTAACTCATGTGGGGCATGGCATGGAAGCAGCCCTGGGTAGAATTCATATTATTCTTTTTGTCAATAACTCTACTTATTGTGGTCCGATACAAGTTAAAAATCAACTGCAGGATTATATCTTTTGTTTTTCAGATTTTGTGGGGTGCGGGATTTTTTGGCCAGGCCAAACAGCCTGAGGGATCCTGGTTCCCAATCAGGGATTAAACGCATGCCCCTGCATTGAAAGCATGGAGTCTTAACCATTGAACCACCAGGGAAGTCCCAGTTGTAGGATTATATCTCATAGTACTCCTGTAATGCCTCCTTCCCCAACTGCCCCTCACAGAAGCATGGAATAAAGGGAGTAATTATTAGTAGTGTAAGAGCGGGCATCAGTGACCATGCCTTTTATGTTATAAGCACTTTATACACTGCATATCTTTTCACTGTTACACTATATCATTGAATCTTTGCAAAGGCATATTAATTAGATTTATCTTGGACTCCAAAATCACTGAGGATGGTGACTGCAGCCATGAAATTAAAAGACACTTGCTCTTTGAACGGAAAGCTATGACAAATCTAGGAAGCATATTAAAAAGCAGAGACATCACTTTGCTAACAAAGGTCTGTCCAGTCAAAGCTATGGTTTTTCAGTAGTCATGTACAATGTGAGTTGGACCATAAAGAAGGCTGAGTGCCGAAGAATTGATGCTTTTGAACGGTGGTGCTGGAGAAGACTCTTGAGAGTCCCTTAGACTGCAAGGAGATCCAACCAGTCCATCCTAAAGGAAATCAACTCTGAATATTCATTGGAAAGACTGATGCTGAAGCTGAAGCTGCAGTACTTTGGTCCCCTGATATAAAGAGCCAATTCATTGGAAAAGACCCTGATGCTGGGAAAGATTGATGGCAAGAGGAGAAGGGAGAAGTAGAGAATGAGAAGGTTAGGTGGCATCACCAACTCAATGGACATGAGTTTGAGCAAACTCCAGGAGACAGTGGAGGCCAGGGAAGCCTGGTGTACTGCAGTTCATGAGGTCACAAAGAGTCAGATACAACTTAGCAACTGAACAACAATATTAATTCCATTCTGTAAGTGGGGGAACAGAGGCCTGGAGACAATAACTTGTCCAAGGTCACCTAGCTAATACGTGACTTGAGTCTGAGGCCATCAGTTCTGTGACTCTGAGCAGGGCCTGTAAGTTCTTGGAGCCCCAGGCTCCTTGTTTGAACTTTACAACATTGTTGTTTGCACAGCATGGTGCGGCGCCTGCTCATCAAAGCAGCAAGTGTGGCTCCTCCTGCCTCGCTCCCAGGAGCAGCTTTGCTTCTGTGCATCAGATGCCCCTTCACCTTGATCGGCTCAGCAGCCATGCACTGCTGGGGCCTGTGCTCAATGCAGATGGAAGCCAGGGTGCTTACGCGTCATGAACGCAACAGTTCATGCCATGCTAGAGGCTGGGCCAGTCCTGGGTGAAGAGAACTTGCTATAAGCTCCTCCTATAGACAGGCCCAGCAGGTTCAGGGCACAGCCTCCCTGCCTGTTGTTCTAATTTGTCTAAAGCCCGCAGGCCTGACTTTTTCACCCTTTAAAGCAATGGCTTCTCACCTTTGGGCTGCCCTGGTGGCTCAGACTGAAAAGAACGAGCTACAATGCAGGAGACCCAAGTTCAATCCCTGGATCGGTAAGATCCTCTGGAGGAAGGAATGGCAACCCACTCCAGTGTTCTTGCCTGGGGAATCCCATGGACAGGGGAGCCTGGTGGGCTACAGTCCATGGGGTTGCAAAGAGTTGGACATGACAGAGCGACTAACATTTTTACTTCTTTCTTCACCTTTAGGGAGATTGGGGATGGTGTGTCCTTAAGGTCCTCAGAACGATGCATGAACACACACAATTTCAGGGCTTGCAGTCACCCCAAAGCTTCCCCATAGCCCAGGCTTTATAGGGAAGCAAGGGAACTGTGACCCCATGATTGGCTCAGGGGAGGGTTGCCCTAGCTCTCTACATTGAGGACCTGCCCTCACAGAATGGTATTCACATAGGCATGCATGTCTCAGAGGCCTCCTTCCTCTAATTTCACTATTTTAGACTGTGGGAGGTGAGAGGGAGGTGTGGTCTTTGCAAGAGAACATCTCTCATTCACCACAACTGTGGGACAGCCACTAGCGGGCCCGGAGCTCAGCAGCCATCTCCTCTCTCCAGCTCCCGCGGGCCCTGCCCATCCCGGGCCACTTAGCTTCCTGTGCGCCCAGACTCCCCAGGGTTCGCCAGGAGCCTGTGCGAGGGCCCGGCCACAGCGCTTTCCAGCACCCCCTTCCAGGGCCCTCGCCCACATCACATGCAGGCCTCTGTGACTGCCCCGCCACCTCCTCCTCCTGACCCTGAGGCAGTTCTCCACAATGTTCCCCGAAACAGTACTTCCTGAAATTTCCAAAGAGCCCGTAACAACAGCGAACCTGCAGGGGATAGGGACATAGGCCAAAGCAGCCAGAGCTCAGAGTTCTTGGAAGGCTTCTGTTTTCTATTTGGAAGTGATTCAAGGGTTGTGTCCCCTCCCATGATATTTCCAAGTTCATGTGAACATAAAGAAGGGAAATGGATGTTCCTGGTTATGTGCCATGAATCACCTGTGGCTTGCCCATACTTCCACCAGCAGCCTGATTCTCCCCAAGAATCAGCAGCCAGTTGGTAGGAGCTTCTGGCTCGTGGGTGATTATTTTTCTTTAGTCTATCCACCGCATACTAGGGGAGAGCTGCCACGTGGAGGATGGCACACAAGTTAAGCCCTGGGGTTCTGAGTCATCTGGACTTGAGTTCAAAAATCTGTTTGCTAATATGACAAATAAACAAAAATAATAATAAAGTAATGGAATAATTTCCTGCTTAACCATATAATAAGAATATTTTTGTAAATTTAAACATCATGTAAAAATAAAAATGCCAAAGATGATAATAATAATAATAGAGGAGAAATCAGATAAAATATCTGTTCACTTACTAGCTGTGTAACTTTGGGCCAGTGACTTAACCTCTCCGAATTTCAGTTGCTTTGTCTATAGTAACATCTATCATATTGGACTTCTTTGAGAATTAACTAAAATAACATCTATAAAACTTTCAGCTCCTTTCAATACAGTATCCAATACAATGCTGTATATGTATGAGACGCCTTATATTTCCAACACATGTAAATATTAGGCACTGTTGTGTCCTACTCTTTGCGACCCCATAGACTGTAGCACGCCAGGCTCCTCTGTCCATGGAGTTCTCCAGGCAAAAATAGTAGAATGGGTTGCCATTTCCTTCTCCAGGGGATCTTCCCAACCCAGGGATCTAGCCCGGGTCTTCTGCACTGCAGGCAGATTCTTTTCCATCAGAGTCACCAGGGGGGCTCAAGACATGTAAAGTGCCACATAATATAAGGTGCCTTATAATTGTTTGTATGCAATTGTTAACTGAAGTGTTAATCGAAAGTGTTATATTAGGAATTATAAACAAAGATAAAAATATTAAACTTGTGTCTTTTTAACAGCAAAGCTTTTAATTTTCACATTCATGTTTCATTAATTTGCAAGTATTGGAAGAAATTATGTAAACATGAGAGCAAAAACATCCAGCCGGAATGGGTTTGGGAAGAACCCTTGTGACTCTGGGTCAACTTACTGGGAGCAGAGGGGAGTGGGCTAGAGACCCCCACCCCAACATTGCGTGGGTAACGTTGAACCCCAGGGTGTGAGCACAAATGAAGGCCACGTGCCGTTCTACTACACATTTAAAAGTTCTAAGTCAAGCTACGTCTAACATCAGTGATAGTCGATCTTTCTCTCCTGACAAACCCAAAAGCCAAGGTTTAGTATCAAGTTTCTTGGACTCAGGGTTTCAACCCGGAGCACGGTGGCCGAGAGGCCTGCTTGAGGCGCCCAGGCCAGGCCTTCCCCTGCATCTTGCCACCCACACTCCTTACCCGCTGAGGTGGCCTGGCCCTGAGGGCACCGTGCCCGCTCCATCTGCACCCCCTGCAAGCAGTCCCCCCGGGCCCCGGCAGGACGGCGCCCAGAGGAAAGGCTCTGCAGAAAAGGCTCTGCAGAAAAAGGCTCTGCAGAAAAGGGCTGTGGGGCCCTGAGGCCGGAGAACGCTGGGTCCCGGGCCTGCTTAGCAGGGTCCAGAGCTGGGGTCGGCAGGCGTTTCTGTAAACGGCCACGGGGTCCCTATCGTAACCGCGCGAGTCTGCCGTCTTCCGTGAGAGTGGCCACAGCCACTGTGTAAATGACTCAGTGCAGAACTCGGCTGTGCTGTAGGTTCACTTTACCTGCGGACACCGAAACTGGAATCTTATATAACTTTCACGTCATTCTTCTTTTGATTTCTTTTTTAACCATTTAAAAATAGAAAAACCATTCTTAGCTCACGAGTTGTATGCAGACAAGTGACAGGTGCCCTTGGCCCTGGCCCCGAAGGTGAGCCAGAGCTCTGGGTGGACATGTCCCATGGAGCCCCGATCTCCTTCCATGCAGGGTGTGGGGCAGGACCCCCAGGGCACAGGGCTGAGGGCAGGAGCCCCCCTCCTTGCCCAGCATCAGGCTGGCACTGAAGCAGCCCCCAGGCAGGAGGGGTGATTTTTCTTGGGTCCATGAGTTGGTTGAGGGGAGCAAGACCGGTTTGATCCTGATACCAGATCAGCCTCTTTAGCAGCATCCCCGGGACCTGTCACCCACCCCCTCAATTTTCCCTCTCTGACCCGTTGTTTCCAGTATCCTAGGCCTCCTCAGGGATGTAACGTACATGTGTGTGTGCACGCATGCGCACTTCTGTGTGTTTTGTTGGGGGGGGAGGCAGCTTATTCTTCCTGAAAAAGAGAGCCACACGTGATAAACTCCCTGATCACTAGAGAACTCTGCGGCTCACAGTGGAATCGGCTGTCATCTCAACCCCCTGTCCCCTCCGGAGACATGTCCAGGCAGGAATCCTCGCGCAGCAGGCTCGGTCCCGAGGGCACCTGTGTCCCCTTTCTCCTGCTCGGGCGACGCCTGTTGGAAGATGAGCATTCCTTTTCATTTCGGTCCAGCAGCTGAATGTCACAAACGCTGTTGATGTGGTTGCTGGATAATTTGTTCTCCATTGGTTCACTTGCCAGCGATTTCTAAGGCTCTTGCGGAAATCATTGTTAGTCATCCCTGTATTCAGCTTTGAGCTGAACCAATCTGATGGCTTTAAAGCAGGGATGGGGAGTGAGGAGTGAAGGAGAGAGGGAGGAAAAGAGAGAGATGAGAAGAGAGGGTTATTTGGATAAAGATGCACTTTCCCACAATTTTCCTTTTAAAAAAATAGCAACATACACTCCAGAGGTGGGTGTGACTTTTGATAACAGATGCAGTCACAAAAATGATTTAAAATCACATTTTGTGTCTAACTGAGCACATGGTAATGAGCCACTTCCCAATCGTTTGACTCAAATTACCATGGGAACAGACTGCATCTTCAGAGAGGTGCTTCAGAGAAAGGGCTCTGGCAGCCTGTAGCTTCTGCCCCAGCCCTGCCCTCCTCCAGCACCAAGCCCTTTGTTGAGTTATTCGTCCAGGTCTCAAGACCAGCCACCCATGTTTAAGGGTCAAGGCACTTTGGGACCCTTGGGTAGTTTATCATTTGTTGCAGGATCCTCAGGTCAGCAACCCCAGCTCTGGCCAAGCTCAGAGTGGGAGGGTACCATCTGATTCTAGTCTTTCTCTTCCTTTTGCAAAAGAATTCAAGCTTGAAATGGACCATCCTTCCTCCTACCCCCACCCCCGCCCAGCTCCCAACTATCCCCTTCTACTCCCCAAAACACTATACTCCAGACCCATAAGCCTCAGGAAGCCATCCAGCCCATGCCCTGGCACCCCTTGTAACAAGAATCTACCCTGATTAGAAGGCTTCCCAGGTGGCACTAGTGGTAAAGAACCCACCTGCCAGTGCAGGAGATGCAAGAGATGTGGGTTCTATCCCTGGGTTGGGAAGATTCCCTGGAGGAGGGCATGGCAACCCACTCTAGTGTTCTTGCCTGGAGAGTTTCATGGACAGAGGAGCCTCACAGGCTGCAGTCCATGGGGTCACAAAGAGCTGGTCACGAATGAGTGACTTAGCAGGCATGCACACTGATTAGAGCTGTTGTTATGAATTTGCTACATATGAGATGCACCTGGAGGGGAAAGTTTCCGTGCTCGTGCCCAGGCCTTACCTGCAGGCCAGATAAATCAGGATGTTCTGGGTTGGGGGACTGGGCCTCAGTCATTTGTAAAGACCACTGAACGTCTCGCATTGTATAGCCCCCGAGCATGAGAGCTGCTATGTCAGATGCAAAGATGAATGACTCCATACTTAGCATTCCTTGCTTCAGACCTAAGGTCCCTCAGTGCTCCCCATCTCAAGTGAGTTGCATAGACACCCCATGAATAGGGCACCTCTGGGCCTTCCTGTTTCCACCCCCACATCCCTCTCTAGGTGATAAAGCCCACGGGGTCAGGGGCTGTGTTTATTTTGTTTACGTAGTGCACCTGACACTTAGCGAAGCCTCAGCATTTTCTACCAGTACAAATCACTGAGTGAAGGACGTTGATAAGAAACCATATCTAGCAAACTTGAAGCCTTGGATCTTGGCCAGAGTCAGACCTAGAGTCTCTAGATTCCCAGGTTAAATGGGTCAGCTGGTTGGGACGGAGGCTCCTTCCTCCTCTGGGAGGCTGATGTTTGCACCAGCGGGTTAGTCCTTGGGTGGAGTCAGTGGTCACCGTGGTTGCTCTTGGCCTGACAGCCATTGGAGGTCCCGGATGGACCACATCTGGGACTCTCGGGGTTGCCTGCGGTCTGTCACCCTCCGGTCCCAGAATCCAGCACGTGCTTTCTCACCTACTCTGTCCACCGTGACTCCTGTGAGGTCCCTCAAAGGCAGTGGTTCAGTTATTGAGAACCAGGAAACTCAGATCCCAGTTAGAAAATCAGCAACTGTCTTGAGCTATCTTAAAGACACTCCCACAACCCAAATGCATAGGTAGGATCATTTACCCTATAAAAGGGTGGGAAATAAAGCCCACGGGCCCAAACCCAAAGAATGGACTTGGAGCCACAAGGTACGGCGGGAAGCAAGGCTTTAATGACAGTCTTGCAAGATCAGGTGTCTGGTGGACAGGCACACTCAGTGTCATTACAACAAGCAATTTAGCACCCAAGTCCCTCCCCCAGTTCATCATTGGCTGAGTACTGTGGGATGAACAATCTTCTTGAAAGTTGCCTAAATTCATTCCCTTCCTCTCTATGGGCTGGCCCCTCCCTGATGTCTTCTTTCCCCCTTTCTGCACAGTTACTCCCGTTCTTGTGTTCTGAACTCACCAATAGAATGAGCCTCTGTGAAAATTCTAAGCATCCCACCCTCTCTTTGTTTGTCTAGACTTTCCAGTTTTGTAGCCCCAACAGTTGCTACATCACCAAGTGTTAGGTATGTTTCACTCAACGCTAGCTATCCTTGAAAATGGATCGCTTCACGTTTTTATTTCTTACAAAAAGATCTCAGTCTTTTAAACAGAGACCCCAGTGAACTCTGTCCACAGGGTGAGGAGTTGGGGAAGAGATGATTTCATTTCGGTCCATTTCGCACCAGGTCTTTGGTTACTCCTGTTGATGCTGCTTTCTTGCTCTTGTCATTGTTCCTATTTTAGCAGTTTTCCCTTTATTCAAGAGTATTTCCTCTTCAGTCTCTAGAGATGTATACAGGCAGCAAGAACAACATTGGTCATCTCTAGTGAATAAAATTAATAAAATATTAATTTTGAATGTAATGTTTTGAATTCATGAAAACTTTGAACTGGACTTAACTGGAGATTTATGTTTCAGTCCTTAATGAAGCAGAGATTCAAAATGTGGTTTGCCTTCATCACAGAGCTAGTGTGTAGAGAAGCAGAGCTTAAATCCAGTCTTGTAGAGCCTGGATCACTCTGGCTGGGTGTGGGAAGAAGGCCCCAAGGAGGCCCTTGTCCTGGATGGAGAGTGAGGACCCTCAGGCCTGAGAAGTTAAGTAGCTGGCCTGAAGACCAAATTCAGGTCCAATGAAAGTGAGTGTGTACTTCTTTATTAAAAGGAGAAGGGATAGGCTACCCACTCCTGTATTCTTGGGCTTCCCTTGTGGCTCAGTTGGTGAAGAATTTGCCTACAGTGCGGGAGACCTAGGTTCGATCCCTGGGTTAGGAAGATCCTCTGGAGAAGGGAAAGGCTATCCACTCCAGTATTCTGGCCTGGAGAATTCCATGGGCTGTATAGTTCTTGGGGTTGCAAAGAGTGGACACAACTGAGCAAATTAAAAGGACATTTTCCTGCAAATGGATTCATCAATAATCTCTTTCTAGATTCCATATCAGTTCATTTCAGTTCAGCTACTCAGTTGTTTCTGACTCTTTGCAACTCCATGAACTGCAGCGCGCCAGGTCTCCCTGTCCATCACCAACTCCCAGAACTTACGCAAACTCATGTCCATTGAGTCAGTGATGTCATCCAACCATCTCATCCTCTGTCATCCCCTTCTCCTTCCGCCTTCCATCTTTCCCAGCATCAGGGTCTTTTCTAATGAGTCAGTTCTTTGCATCAGGTGGCCAATGTATTGGAGCTTGAGCTTCAGCATCAGTACTTCCAATGAATTTTCAGGACTGATTTCCTTTAGGATCGACTGGTTTGAACTCCTTGCAGTCCAAGGGACTCTCAAGAGTCTTCTCCAATACCACAGTTCGAAAGCATCAATTCTTCAGTGCTCAGCTTTCTTTATAGTCCAACTCTCACATCCGTAAATGACTACTGGAAAAACCATAGCTTTGACTACATGGACCTTTGTTGGCAAAGTAATGTCTCTGCTTTTTAATATGCTGTCTAGGTCAGTCATAGCTTTTCTTCCAAGGAGCAAGTGTCTTAGAATTTCATGGCCGCAATCACCATCCACGGTGATTTCAGAGCCACAAAAAATAAAGTCTGTCACTGTTTCCATTGTTTCCCCATCTATTTGCCATGAAGTGATGGGACCAGAGGCCATGATCTTAGTTTTTTGAATGTTGAGTTTTAAGCCAGCTTTTTCACTCTCCTCTTTCACTTTCATCAACAAGCTCTTTAGTTCTTCACTTTCTGTCATAAGGGTGATGTCATCTGCATATCTGAGGTTATTGATATTTCTCCTGGCAATCCTGATTCCAGCTTGTGCTTCATCCAGCCTGGCATTTCACATGATGTACTCTGCATAGAAGTTAAATAAGCAGGGTGACAATATATAGCCTTGACGTACTCCTTTCCCTATTTGGAAGCAGTCTGTTGTTCCATGTCCAGTTCTAACTGTTGCTTCCTGACCTGCATACAGGTTTCTCAAGAGGCAGGTCAGGTGGTCTGGTATTCCCATCTCTTTCAGAATTTTCCACAGTTTATTGTGATCCACACAGTCAAAGGCTTTGGCATAGTCAATAAAGCAGAAGCAGATGTTTTTCTGGAACTCTCTTGCTTTTTTGATGATCCAGCAGATGTTGGCAATTTGATCTCTGGTTCCTCTGCCTTTTCCAAATCCAACTTGAACATCAGGAATTTCATGGTTCATGTACTGTTGAAGCCTGGCTTGGAGAATTTTGAGTATTATTTTGCTAGTCTGTGAAATGAGTGCAATTGTGTGGCTGTTTGACCTTTTGAAGGAGGTCGCCATCATCTTCACTACCTCCACTATAGTTTGGCCTCAGGTGAGTCAACAGGGAGGGAACACAACCCTGCCCATCCACAGAAAATTGGATTTAAGATTTACTGAGCGTGGCCCCGCCCTTCAGAACAAGACCTAGTTTCCTCTCAGTCAGTCTGTCCCATCAGGAAACTTCCATAAGCCTCTTAGCCTTCTCCATCAGAAGACTGACAGAATGAAAACCACAATCACAGAAAACTAATCAAACTGATCACATGGACCACAGCCTTGTCTAACTCAATGAAACTAGGAGCCATACTAAGACAGACGGGTCATGGTGGAGAGGTCTGACAGAATGTGGTCCACTGGAGAAGAGAATGGCAAGCCACTTCAGTATTCTTGCCTTGAGAACACCATGAACAGTTCAGTTCAGTTCAGTTCAGTTGCTCAGTCGTGTCCGACTTTTTGTGACCCCATGAATAGCAGCACACCAGGCCTCCCTGTCCATCACCAACTCCCGGAGTTCACTCAGACTCACGTCCATTGAGTCAGTGATGCTATCCAGCCATCTCATCCTCTGTCGTCCCCTTCTCCTCCTGCCCCCAATCCCTCCCAGCATCAGAGTCTTTTCCAATGAGTCAACTCTTCGCATGAGGTGGCCAAAGTACTGGACTTTCAGCTTTAGCATCAGTCCTTTCAAGGAAATCCCAGGGTTGATCTCCTTCAGAATGGACTGGTTGGATTTTCTGGCGGTCCAGGGGACTCTCAAGAGTCTTCTCCAACACCACAGTTCAAATGCATCAATTCTTCAGTGCTCAGCCTTCTTCACAGTCCAACTCTCACATCCATAAGTGACCACTGGAAAAACCATAGCCTTGACTAGACGGACCTTAGTCGGCAAAGTGATGTCTCTGCTTTTGAATATGCTATCTAGGTTGATAATAACTTTTCTTCCAAGGAGTGTCTTTTAATTTCATGGCTGCAATCACCATCTGCAGTGATTTTGGAGCCCCCAAAAATAAAGTCTGACACTGTTTCCACTGCTTCCCCATCTATTTCCCATGAAGCGATGGGACCGGATGCCATGATCTTCGTTTTCTGAAGGTTGAGCTTTAAGCCAACTTTTTCACTCTCCTCTTTCACTTTCATCAAGAGGCTTTTGAGTTCCTCTTCACTTTCTGCCATAAGGGTGGTGTCATCTGCATATCTGAGGTTATTGATATTTCTCCCGGCAATCTTGATTCCAGCTTGTGCTTCATCCAGTCCGGCATTTCGCATGATGTACTCTGCATGTAAGTTAAATAGCAGGGTGACAGTATACAGCCTTGACGTACTCCTTTTGCTATTTGGAACCAGTCTGTTGTTTCATGTCCATGAACAGTAGGAAAAGGCAAAACAATAGGACACTGAAACATGAACTCCTCAGGCCTGTAGGTGCCCAATATGCTACTGGAGATCAGTGAAGACATAAATCCAGAAAGAATGAAGAGACAGAGCCCAAGCAAAAACAACACCCAAGAGACTGGGGTACAAAAGAGGGAGCCCCTGAGGACCAAGAGGGACCCAGGAATGAAGGAGCGGTGGCTCCGGACGCCTCTCTGGGCCTCAGTTTCCTCATCTGTAGACAAAGAATAACAGGGCCCATTGCAAAGACTTGCTTTTGTTACGGAATTAAGTTGTATGGATCCTGCTGGCTAAGGCTTTCTGCCTTTTCCGGGGAGGGTTCTTTTTCCATTTGGGTTATTGTTCAGCTGCTCAGTTGTGTCCAACTCTTGGCAACTTCAGGGACTGCAGCACACCAGGCTTCCCTGTCCTTCACTGTCTCCTGGAGTTTGCTGAAACTCATGTGCATTGAGTCGGTGACGCCATCCAGCCATCTCATGCTCTGTTGCCCTCTTCTCCTCCTGCCTTCAGTCTTTCCCAGCATCAAGATCTTTTCCAATGAGTCAGTTCTTCACATCAGGTGGCCAAAGTACTGGAGCTTTAGCTTCAGCATCAGTCCTTCCAATGAATATCCAAGGTTGATTTCCTTTAGGATTGACTGGTTTGACTAGGAGAATATTGAAACCAAAGCTAAGATCCACACACCATAAGCTGTGTTCAGTGGCCAAAGACTGGAGGAGCAGGAACTAAGTTCACAACCAACTTCTTGCCCAAATGGTGAGAGGAATTTCACTTTAAAGACAAAGGGAGGAGAGATGGGGTTGTGGGGGGAGGCAAATGCATTAGTCTACAGGGGGAGGGGCAGGGAGCTCCCCACTCTTCACGCCTTCCGCCCCCAGAAAGTGGGGTGGTGCTTTTTGGATCCTTAAAATCTAGTCCATTCAGGTATGACCTAAATCAAATCCCTTATGATTATACAGTGGAAGTGAGAAATAGATTTAAGGGACTAGATCTGATAGATAGAGTGCCTGATGAACTATGGACAGAGGTTCGTGACATTGTACAGGAGACAGGGATCAAGACCATCCCCATGGAAAAGAAATGCAAAAAAGCAAAATGGCTGTCTGGGGAGGCCTTACAAATAGCTGTGAAAAGAAGAGAGGTGAAAAGCAAAGGAGAAAAGGAAGGATATAAGCATCTGAATGCAGAGTTCCAAAGAAGAGCAAGGAGAGATAAGAAAGCCTTCCTCAGCAATCAATGCAAAGAAATAGAGGAAAAGAACAGAATGGGAAAGACTAGAGATGTCTTCAAGAAAATTAGAGATACCAAGGGAACATTTCATGCAACATGGGCTCAATAAATGACAGAAATGGTCTGGATCTAACAGAAGCAGAAGATATTAAGAAGAGGTGGCAAGAATACACAGGAGAACTGTACAAAAAAGAGCTTCATGACCCAGATAATCACGATGGTGTGATCACCTAGAGCCAGACATCCTGGAATGTGAAGTCAAGTGGGCCTTAGAAAGCATCACTACAAACAAAGCTAGTGGAGGTGATGGAATTCCAGTTGAGCTATTTCAAATCCTGAAAGATGATGCTGTGAAAATGCTGCACTCAATCTGCCAGCAAATTTGGAAAACTCAGCAGTGGCCACAGGACTGGAAAAGGTCAGTTTTCATTCCAATCCCAAAGAAAGGCAATGCCAAAGAATGCTCAAACTACCCCACAATTACACTC
This sequence comes from Cephalophus harveyi, assembly GCA_006410635.1. NCBI lineage: Eukaryota > Metazoa > Chordata > Mammalia > Artiodactyla > Bovidae > Cephalophus > Cephalophus harveyi. The sequence goes on along the minus strand of SJYT01050900.1, from coordinate 47,469 downwards.
ATCTCACACGCTAATAAAGTAATGCTCAAAATTCTCCAAGTCAGGCTTCAACAATACGTGAACTATGAACTTCCAGATGTTCAAGCTGGTTTTAGAAAAGGCAGAGGAATCAGAGATCAAATTGTCAACGTTCACCAGATCATGGAAAAAGCAAGAGAGTTCCAGAAAAACATCTATTTCTGCTTTATTGACTATGCCAAAGCCTTTGACTGTGTGGATCACAATCAACTGTGGAAAATTCTGAAAGAGATGGCAATACCAGACCACCTTACTTTGCCAACAAAGGTCCATCTAGCCAAGGTTATGGTTTTTCCAGTGGTCATGTATGGATGTGAGAGTTGGACTGTGAAGAAAGCTGAGTGCTGAAGAATTGATGCTTTTGAAGTGTGGTGTTGGAGAAGACTCTTGAGAGTCCCTTGGACTGCAAGAAGATCCAACCAGTGCATTCTAAAGGAGATCATTCCTGGGTATTCCTTGGAAGGACTGATGCTAAAGCTGAAACTCCAATACTTTGGCCACCACATGTGAGGAGTTGACTCATTGGAAAAGACCCTAATGCTAGGAGGGATTGGGGGTAGGAGGAGAAGGGATGATAGAGGATGAGATGGCTGGATGGTATCACCGACTCGATGGACATGAGTTTGCGTGAACTCCGGGAGTTGGTGATGGACAGGGAAGCCTGGTGTGCTGCGATTCATGGGGTTGCAAAAAGTCGGACACGACTGAGCAACTGAACTGAACTGAACTGAACTGAACTGAACATCTTGTCACAGGCCTGTAGATGTGTCCTTTAATTTGCTAATATGATACAATTAGCATATAATGAGACTCAAGGTTTGCTGGAGGTCAGATTCTAGGCTATCTTGACCCCAACTGCTTCCATCAGGGATTTGTTTTGTTATGTTTTGTTTGTAGCTTCCTTTCTTATCCTTGGACCATCTAACTTAAAGATTCATGCTTACTCTTGATAACGATGGGGGTTGGTGTGTTTTGAGCAAAGAACTAGAGCAGCTCCAGCATCACTTTGAAGATGAAATGAGCTAACATGTGTAAAGTGCTCAGAAAAGGGCAAGCCCACAGTTGGTGCTTGGTGGGTGCTATTGTTATTGTTGTTGCTGTTGTTATTGTTGTTTTGCTGTAGTTGTAGCCAACTTGGCTTTTTCCTCTCCTTGCCGTTAACTCTCAAGCCTGCGGACGGTGGTCAGTGGCCTCCATCTGAGCAGGCCCAGCCCTGGAAGGCCAGGATGGGTGGGGAGGATGCGACGCAGCCCTCTCTGAACCTCCCCTGACAACACCGTCTAGCCTCCAACTCCCTCCAAGCCCAGAACAGAAGCCAGGGCATATGCACCCTTGAAGCATATCCCAGAGCTTGGCGCCCAGAGGCCCTGCTGGATGCTGGCGGGGGTGTCTGAAGCACCAATGACTGTCCACAGTGTGGTGGAACCCCCTGAAATGAGTCCCTCGACATTAATGTTGGAGGGGACAGGAGAGAAGCTGATGGAAAATTCTGTTTTGATTTATGCACCGGTGCTCTTCGTATCCGACTCCGCTCTTCTGTCTGACCCAGAACATTTGTGATTTACCAATCGGAAGATGGATGGGTTGCATCCTGAGACAGTCTTACCGCCTCTCCAATAAATTCTTCATCAGCGGCTCCGACTTCTTAGCCAATTCCCTTGCATTTGGCTCTCTCTGAATTAGGGGTGAGCAAATCGTATTTTATAGAGTGCCATTCCGGCAGTTCCACCCTGCTCATTTGTCTCTGGAAATCAGGGGCTTGCATTTAGTTTAAATTTGCAGAGGAGTGTGTCATCTCCTGGCAGGCCTTGCTGGATCCTTGCTCTCCCAGAATTCTGAGTGTCCTCCCCCAGATCCCCCAGCCCTCTGTGTCTTGTCCCCTCTTAGCCCTATGCAGCCGACCTTCCTCCTCCTGCAGCTGGTTGCCCTCCAATAGAAGCCCACTTCGCAGTATGTCCTGGGGAGCAGATCCCACCAGCTTGATGGGGCTTTGCCTCCACCTTCAAGGTCTGCTGGCTCAGTGAGTGGGTGGCCACCTGGGTGCAGACAGAACTCCTTCCCCTAAACAACTCCCAAGACCTGAACTTTCCAGCTCATACTCAGGGTAACTCAAGCAGGAATATCTGCTCCCAAGAAGAGGGTTAGGGCCGTGCAATCTAAGCATCCACTTGTTCACTCCCTCTGCAAAAAAATGAAATGCTCCCCTCCCCCTCAAGATTAGAAGCCTCTTGTGATTCATTTCCTCAGTCTTTCCAAAAAAAAAAAAATGCAATGGGGGGGTGGGAGGCGATGTGGGGAGCTAGGGTCTCCAATCTGGCAGGGTGAGATGAGGGCTGTCCAGAGGTGCCAGGCAGCCACCCTGCCTATGATCATTTTGATTATCTTAGCTGTTCTCCCTTCTGCCAGAAGTAGTTGTTTTAAAGAATCTCAAGAAGGTGTACTCACTCTTAATGCTTCATTGCTGTGAAAGGTTCTGGAATCCTCTAAAAGCCTAAACCTTTTTGTAGACACCAAAATTGCTGGGCAGGGAAATGCATTTATATTGCACTTAATAACTATAGAGTCTAATGACATGCGTTCTCATGTGAGGTAGACAAGAAAGGAATTCCTTTTTTCCCCTCTTATCTCTTCAGTTAATTTGCATTGTTGTTGTTCAGTCTCTTAAGTCATGTCCGACTCTGCGACCCCATGGACTGCAGCACGCCAGGCTTCCCTGTCCTTCACCATCTCCCAGGGTTTGCTCACACCCACATCCGTTGAGTTGATGATGCCATCCAATCATCTCATCCTCTGTTGCCCCCTTCTCTTCCTGCCCTCAATCTTTCCCAGCATCAGGGTCTTCTCAACTGCACGGTTAGATGACTTTGGACAAACACATATTAATGCAATAGTGTAACCCACCCTACTCTCAAGTTCGGGGACACCCATCTCGCCCCAGAAAGTCACCTGGGGTTTCTCTTTTCCAGGCAGGTGCTCGTCTCCTCCCCCATAAGAAGCAACTGGTATCGCCGTAGATTAGTTTTACCTGTTCCAGAACTTTATGTAAATAGAATCAGAGCAGGATGCATGCTTTTTTATGCCTGGTATCTGTTGTTCAGGATCATGTTTTTGAAATTCATGCTGTTGTTAGATATATTAGTAATTTCTTTCATTGCTGNTTGGAAAAGACTCTGATGCTGGGAGGGATTGGGGGCAGGAGGAGAAGGGGACGACCGAGGATGAGATGGCTGGATGGCATCACTGACTCGATGGATGTGAGTCTGAGTGAACTCCGAGAGATGGTGATGAACAGGGAGGCCTGGCGTGCTGCGATTCATGGGGTCGCAAAGAGTCGGACACGACTGAGCGACTGAACTGAACTGATTCTTTCCTACGGGTATTCCATAATTTGTTTACCCCTTGGATGGATATTTCAACTGTTTCTAGTTTTTGGCTCTCATGAATGAGCTGTTATATATATTCTGTGCAGGTCTTTTTTTGGTGGACATTTGTTTTTTATTTCTCTTGGTATAATATTGAGGAATGGAATGCTGGATTGTAAGAGAGATATAGGTTTAGTTTTTATAAGAAATTGCCAGAGAGCTTTCCAGAGTGGCTTCATCATTTTATGCTTCCACTATTTATGAATGAAATTTCTGGTTGCTCCACGTTCTCACCATATTCTCTCAATATTTGGCATTGTCAGAATTTTAAAATGATAGCCATTTGTAGTGGTTAATTAGTGCTATCTCACGGTGGTTTTTAGTTTGTATTTCTCTGATTACTAATGATGCTGAATTTTTCATGTGATTATTGACCATTTGTATGTCTTTGTAAAGTGTCTGTTCAAGTCTTTTGCTTTTAATATTGAGGCATGAGAATTTTTAATGGATACTATGTATAACTCATTGTCAGATATATGTGTTGAGAACATTATGTCCAGCCTATGGTGCTTTTTCGGGGAAGGCAATGGCACCCCACCCCAGTACTCTTGCCTGGAAAATCCCATGGACGGAGGAGCCTGGTAGGCTGCAGTCCATGGGGTCGCTAGGAGTCGGACACGACTGAGCGACTTCACTTTCACTTTTCGCTTTCATGCATTGGAGAAGGAAATGGCAACCCACTCCAGTGTTCTTGCCTGGAGAATCCCAGGGATGGGGGAGCCCGGTGGGCTGCCATCTATGGGGTCGCACAGAGTCGGACACGACTGAAGCGACTTAGCAGCAGCAGCAGCAGCATGGTGCTTTTTAAGAAGTTTTTGATTTTTGATGTAATTCAGTTTTAAAATATCTTTGCTTATTCCCATGGTCATGATGGTAGTCTTCCATGTTTCCTTCTAGAAGTTTCATAGCTTTAGCATTTATATTTAGATCTCAATCAACTTTGAGTTAATTTTTATATGTGTTGTGGGGTAGGGATCAAGGTTCATTTGTTTTTCCTGTTTGAATATCAATTTTAGCTCCATTTATGGAAAAAATCGTCTTTCCACCTTGAGTTGCTTTGGTTCTTTTGTTAGAAATAAATTGACCATATGTGTTTCTGTCTACCTCTGGACTATATTCTGTTTTATTGATCTACTTATCAATTTATATGTAGATATCCTACCGCCTGCAATGTGGGAGACCTGGGTTCGATCCCTGGGTTGGGAAGATCCCCTAGAGAAGGGAAAGGCTACCCACTCCAGTATTCTGGCCTGGAGAATTCCATGCACTGTATAGTCTACAGGGTCGCAGAGAGTCGGACACGACTGAGCGACTTTCACTCACTCATCCTACCATTATGATTCTGTAGCTTTATAGTATGTCTTGAAATCTGGCAATATGTATCCTTTCAAAAAACTGTTCTGGCTATTTTAGGTCCTTTTCATTTCCATATAAATTATAGAAGGGCTCTCCTGGAGGCGCAGTGGTAAAGAATCTGCATGCCAACCAGGAGACTCAGGAGACCTGAGTTTGATCCCTGAGTCAGGAAGATTCCCTGGAGAAGGAAATGGCAAGCTGCTCCAGTATTCTTGCCTGGAGAATCCCATGGGCAGAGAAGCCTGGTGGGCTACAGTTCATGGGATCGCAGAAGAGGCAGACACAACTCAATGACTGAACAAAAACAGCAACAAAAATTATAGAATAATTCTCTCTTATATTTTCTAGAATAGTATTTTATTGATTTTTACTATAAAAGATCTGCTGGATTAGGCAGAATTGACATCTCAGTAATTGTGAGTCTCCCATCCACGAGCCTGTTACTCCACTCTGTGTATTTAGGTCTCAGTAATGTTTGAAGATTTTAGTGTGTAGGTCTTGTGCCTCTTTTGTTAAATTTATGCCAAAGTATTTTTATTTCAACAGCTGTGGTTAATGAAATTGTTTATCTTAAATTTTGTTTTTCAATTGTTTAATGTTAATATATAAAATAAAAATATATTTTTATACATTGACTTTTATCCTGGCACCTAACTAAATTTACATATTCTGGTAGCTTTTCTGAAGATTCCTTTGCATTTTCTATGTACATAATCCAGATGAACCTCCTTTAATATTTCTATTAATGTGGTGTATTGATGAATTCTTTCATTCTCTATTTAGTTTGAAACTGTTATAGTTTCACCTTTAAAAGCAAATGTTTACAGGAAATAGAAGGCTTCCCAGGTGGCTCAGTGGGTAGGAGATACAGCAGATGCATGTTCGATCCCAGGGTTGGGAAGATCCCCTGGAGGAGGGGGTGGCAACCCACTCTAGTATTCTTGCCTGGAGAATCCCATGGACAGAGGAGCCTGGCAGGCTACAGTCCACGGGGTCACAAAGCGTCGGACAGGACTGAAGCAACTTAGCACACATACTCAGGAAACAGAATTCTAAATTGATATGTTTTTTCAACAACATTTGAAAGATTATCCTATTTACTATTATCCTTATTGTTCTCTATCAGTGTGTCTTTTATGTCTGCCTGGTTAAAATTTTTTCATCATTGATGTTTAGAAATTTTATTTAGCACAAGATGTAGTCTCCTATTGTTTATACTACTTAGAATTTACAGAGTTCTTTGGGTTTGAACTTGTCAGACTGATATGTTTCATCAAATTAGGAAAAATTTCCACCATTATATTTTCAGTAATTTTTTATTTTCTCTAAAAGCTCTTGTCTCTTTTTCTGAGACTACAGTTACACATGTTAGAAATGTGTGTCAATTTCTCTTCTGAACATCCAATTATATTTGCTTATTATATTCACATTTTCTTATAAATCCTTGAACAAATGTTACAGTTGTTTTAAATTGCTTGTTTGCTAATCACATGACCTGTATTACCTCTGTGTCTGTTTCTATTGACTGTTTTTTCTCCTAGGTCATGTTTCCCACTTAAGTTATTTTTCTTGCTTTATTTGTCTGACGATTTTTGAGTGTATGTTGTACGTTGTGAATACAATATTGTTGAAGGCTTGAATTATATTTTGTTCCTTTAAAAAGGATTGCATATTTTTTGGCAGGCAGTTGATTTATTGACAGCACAGCTTGATTTTAGGCTTTGGTATGATGGGCTAAAAGTAGGTAGAATAAGAAAGACCAGCCCTTAATTTAGGACTGAGCTTTTCAGAGGTCTTAACTGAATCCTTGAGGTCTTCAGTGAAGTCTCTCCCCTTTGGAAACTTGGACCTCATAAAATTTCTCAGCACTGTGCCATCTTGGGTGTCTCCATTTAATTCCCAGCCCAGTCGTTGTTCTTTCCCAGGTCTTTTGGAGTCTTAGCTATGCATGTGTAGCTGAGCATCCATTGACTCAAGAGATCCTTTATGCAGATTTCTGGGACTTTTTTCCTGCATAGCTTCTTCTTTGGTATCCTGCCTCTCAAATTGCATCTGCCTCATCAGCAACAAACTCTAATCTTTTCCCTCCACCAATGAGAATACTGCTCTCTATTTCAGTTCCACTTCTAGGCCACGATTTAGAAAGTGTTCTCAGGCAGAAAGGTGGCAGAAATGTGAAGTTTTTCTATGTGTCCTACTTCTCACAGGGCCATGGCCCTGTCTTTTGTGGCTGAAAACATTTATTTCAAAAATCTTCCAGTTTTGTAGTTGCTTATGGTGAAAGATAAATCTGATACTCAATGTTGCATCATGGCTTGGACTGGAAGCCTTCACAAGTGCCCATTTTACAGATGGGAGTGTGGAGGCTTATATACTCTGTGTGCTTTCACTCCATTAAGGTCTCTCAGGCTGTAACTGTCAGCATCCTGACCAGAGCCCTGATTTCTGAATCTACTTTCAAATCTCTCTGGACCACATCTCACCTTGTGTCAGAAGATGGCAGTTCAGGCCGTGGGAGCCTCCTGTGCTCATCCTGGTGTGTTCTGTCCTAGCACTACAGTCTTTTAGAGACTTTGGATGGCAAAGTGTGCAGGCCGGCTTGGGTCTGGCAGGCTTGGGTCCGAATCAGAGTCTTCACTTACCGAGAGGACTGACTTTAAACAAGTCTCTTCATGTTGTTGTTGTGGTTGTTTGGTCACAAAGTCATGTCCCACTCTTTGTGACTCCATGGACTGTAGCCCACCAGGCTTCTCTGTCTGTGGGATTTCCTAGGCAAGAATAGTGGAGTGGGTTGCCATTTCCTTCTCCAGGGATCTTCCCGACCCAGGGATCAAACCCTTGTCTCCTGCTTTGGCAGGTAGATTCTTTACCACTGGCTTCCCTGGTGGCTCAGATGGTGAGAGTCTGCCTGAAGTGCAGGAGACCCAGGCTCAATCCCTGGACTGGGAATATCCACTGGAGGAGGGCATGGCAACCCACTTTAGTATTCTTGCCTGGAGAATTCCATGGACCAGAGCAGCCTAGCAGGCTACAGTCCGTGGGTCTGCAAAGAGTTGGACACGACTGAGCAGCTAGCACTTTCTTTACCACTGAGCCACCACGGAAGCCCTTCATATACATACCTTCATTTCCCTACTGGTAAACTGAGGATGAAAACACTCACCTTGTAAGGGATTTATGACAGCTGAATGCTTAGATCTCAGCATCGTGCCTGGCGAAGAGACATGCTCCAGGAAGGTGAGCCAGCCCCGCTCAGACTCTGTGAACTGGGGGTCGATCCCTAACAAATGCTCTTCTGTCTCTTACCACGCATGTGGCAAGCTCGAGTTGTTTTGTTTATTCAAGCATTTTGAGGCAATGGCACTTGGCGAGTCCCAGGTGTTATTAATATCTCTGAATCACCATGTAGTTCTATAAATACCTCTCCTAGCTGTTATTTTTTCCCCTTATCTCACTAAACTGTAAGTCAGCAATGAAGTTATGAATTACCAGCTCCCTTATTCTCTGCTCTGTCATTAAGGAAGTGTTAGGGGAGAGTCCTCGCTGAGGATGGGGGTGGGTTAGTGCAGCAGGTAGCGTGAATGCTAGAGGCTGCCTATTGCCTGGGCACGACCTGGGGGGAGAGTGCCGTGGGAACATCTCAACCCAGAGGAGCAGAGCTGGGTACCCAAAAGCTGAAGGGCATACGAAGTATCAGTCCACGAGAATTCTCCCTGTTGGGCTTCAGTTTTGGAAAACCCAGTTTCCCAGCTTTGCCAGCACTTTGTTTTAGGCCTTACTGTTTCATTGGCATCTCTTTTTTTTGCTTCCCTGTGCCTACTAGAGGAGAAGGCAATGGCAACCCACTCCAGTGCTCTTGCCTAGAAAATCCCATGGACAGAGGAGCCTGGTGGGCTGCAGTCCATGGGGTCGCTGAGGGTCAGACACGACTGAACGACTTTACTTTCACTTTTCACTTTCATGCGTTGGAGAAGGAAATGGCAACACACTCCAGTTTTCTTACCTGGAGAATCTCAAGGATGGTGGAGCCTGGTGGGCTGCCGTCTATGGGGTCACACAGAGTTGGACACGACTGAAGCGACTTAGCAGCAGCAGCAGTGCCTACTAGGGGCTTCCCTCGTAGCTCAGCTGGTAAAGAATCTGCCAGCAATGCAGGAGACCCTGGTTTGATTCCTGGATCAGGATGATCCCCTAGAACAGAGATAGGCTACCCACTCCAGTATTCTTGGGCCTCTCTGGTGGCTCAAACAGTAAAGAATCCGCCTGCAATGTGGAAGACCTGGGTTCAATCCCTGGGTTGGGAAGATCCGCTGGAGGACGGCGTGGCAACCCATTCCAGTTTTCTTGCCTGGAGAATCCCCATGGACAGAGGAGCATGGCAGTCTACAGTCCACGGGGTCACAAAGGGTTGGACACGACTGAGTGACTAAGCACAGCACACATGCCTACCAGAATCAACCAGCAAGCCATTCCAGTTGTATCCATGTTCTTTAGTTTAAGTTGGAGAGGAATTTCTTTAGCAGAATTTGATCCTCTATAGAAATTTAACTTCTCATTACCCCGGTCAGAAAATCTTGTAAAACTACTCTGCCTCTAATGAAAGAAATTATGACAGGAAAAATGCTCTTAGGAAGGGGTAAAAAACATAGTTTTTGGCTTGAGGGGGTAAACCACTGCATTTGAGCTCGGCAGACAGGTGGGAGGCAGGCTCAGGGGCCAGCAGCATGGCATCTCATGGGCCATGGTTTCTGAGAACGGACAGATGGGCTCCCGTGGTCAGCATCTCTGGGGAAGGGGCCTAGGTGCCTCTGTTAGCAACACTCGCCACAGGTTTCCAAGCCGTTTTCAGGTCAAGTGAGGTACAGATGCGGGGAGAGGCCCATTCCCTTCTCTCGTGCCTGAACTTAGGCTTCCCGGCAGCTGGGGACAGGGGCCTCTGGGAGCATGAGAGAACGTGGTTGTCATCCCCAGTGTTGGTGTTCTTGTGCCTCCACCGGCAGGCCTGGCAGCTGCAGGGCTCACCCAAGTGGCTGGAGAGATGTAAACTCGCCCAAAGGACAGTGGGATCCGAGGGGATTCCCATGGCTACCGTCGGGGGTGCGCTTCATCACTTGTGTCCTCCAGCTTCACTTTACTCTGCCCATGTTGAGCCCTTCCATCCACCCACCCACACAGCCACACACGTGGGCGCACACCCCACCCGCAGGGCCCTGTCCCAGTTGTAACCCTCCTCTGGCACCGCCAGACTTTTCCACCCCTCGGTTTCATTGCCTTCCCCTGCAGTATATTCCAGACTGTCCCATCCAGGGACAACCACCTATGTTTCAGTGTTTTCTTTCCAAAGGACCACGGGCCATCCCTCTCCTTCCCTCATCAACACATATCCCGTAAGAGCCGTCTTCACCTCTTCTCTCTTCGTCTTCAGCAGCCTGAATCCTTTTTTTTTAATTTATTTTAATTGGAGGCTAATTACTTTACAATACTGTAGTGGTTTTGCCATACATTAACATGAATCAGCCATGGGTGTAAATGTGTTCCCCATCCTGAACCCCCCTCCCACCTCCCTCCCCATCCCATTCCTCAGGGTCATCCCAATGCACCGGCCCTGAGCACCCTGTCTCATGCATCGAACCTGGACTGGCGACTATTTCACATATGATATTATACATGTTTCCATGCTCTTCTCTCAAATCATCCCACCCTTGCCTTCTCCCACAGAGTCCAAAAGTCTGTTCTTTACATCTGTGTCTCTTTTGCTGTCTCGCATATAGGGTAATCGTTACCATCTTTCTAAATTCCATATATATGTGTTAATATATTGTATTGGTGTTTTTCTTTCTGACTTACTTCGCTCTGTATAGTAGGCAGCCTGAATTCTGACCTGCAGCAAAATCATGCCCAAACCTGAGCTCCTGGATCCAGGGCTTGCTCCTGGGTTTTCGTCATTTTCACATCCCTGGCAGCATTTGACTGACCACTTCCTCCTGCAGCTCCAGGCACCTCCCTTCTGCTTTCCTTTTTCCTAACAACTTTCCCCTTATCCTCAGACTAGTCTGCTCAGGGCAGTCCCCTCCCTATGTCCCATAAGCCTCTCACCTCTTGTCTCTACAGCCTTGACCAGAGAGCTTCCTCCCTCTTGCAGCTTGAATTCCAATCAGAATCTCCCTTCTCAAAAGCACTAGAGCTCCAGACACCAGGTTTCTAACTGCCCTCTGCACACTTCTTTCTGGAGGCTGGGGACCATTCAGATACCTGCAGCTCAACTTGTTCAAATGGAACTTTTCTATATGACCCTCCAGTGAAATGAAAGCTAGAGAGGAAAGAAACTCACACCCTCCTCTCTCCCATCTCCAAAACCAGTGTGCTGCGTGGGGCTATAGATACGTTTAGTGACAATGTCACCCATACTCCTTTCTAAGCACAGAGAAATCACAATGCAGATCAGCCAAAATGAGACCAAAATTCTGACCCTACCTTTTATGGAAAAAAAAAAAAAAGACCATAGTGAAGGGTTTTCAAACTACTCTGTTCTCTGAGTAATTATTTTTTAAAAATTATTTATTTATTTGGTTGCATTGGGTCTTTGTTGCTGCCTTTCTCTAGTTTGGGGGGAGTGGGGGCTACTCTCTAGGTGTGCAGATTTCCTCTTGTGGGGCTTCTCTTGTTGCAGAGCAGAGGCTGTAGGCACACAAGCTTTAGTAGTTCCAGCTCATCAGCTCTAGAGTGCAGGCTCGGTAGTTCTGGGCACGGGGGTTTGGTGCTCCTCGGTGTGGGAGATCTCTCCGGATCAGGAATCGAAACCCTGTCCCCTGCATTGGCAGGCAGATTCCCATCCATGTACTACCAGGGAATTTCTAGAAGTCATTATTGCTACTTGTCATGTTACTCTGAATATTGTCCCAGTCACAAAAGCGATGTGGAGGTTGGGTGAAATGCTGTCTCTGCTGTGTGCCAGCTGTGTCGTACAGCCCTCTTCTCTTCCTCCACACGCATCAACAACTTGACCATCCGAGCCCTTTCCAGCATTCTCACCTCTCTGTCCGACTGTTTCTGGTCCATTTTGACTTTGCCAGTCCAGGGAGTCAATCACAGACAGATGACCGGCGCGCCTTCAGCATGGGTGACATAGCCGTTCTGCGTCCTCATGACGAAAGGCATGATTTGAATTTTGCTCTGGTTTTCTTGTTGATGTCAGGGCGGGAAGGAGGTTGAAAATATAACTGTGTTACAAGTCACAGGGCCTCCAGCAAGAACCACTGCCCTAGCAAAGGAAATTCATTTTCTCACCCTACTTGTTGGTGCACAATTTGTTTATTTGTAGAGAGACAAGTATTAGTACACAGCAGAATGTAAGGGCTGAATGCCTGCGAGCCTGCAAAAACATTTCAGAATGGTGTTTATATTCCCATCAAAGTTCAGTCTTAATGTCACAGCAGGGAGGCAGAATCATAGAAGTACATGACGTAGTTTAGAAATAATAAGAGCTGCCGTGGGATCAAAGAAGGATGGACCAGGAAGAGGGAGGAGGGCTTGGGGAGGCTAGAGAAAGATCCTGGGGGTGGGGGAAATGGTTAGCAGAGAGAGGAGACCTCTGGGGCTCGCCCAAGCAAGCCTAGCTCTTCTGTGTGGTCTGAAGGCCTGATTTTTTCTTTGGGGAGACTTTTAAACCTTATGACCGTGAAGAAAGAATTGAGAATTGGGGCAGAGAGGAATTCTCTAAATCTGCAGCTCCCTTGAGGTTCTCATTGATTTCCTAGGGACTCTCTTTCCAGCTCTATGAAATATGGTTGTCATGAAAATGCTAACCCTCTAGAAGAACTTCCGTAGGTGTTTCGTCTGTGAGTGGATGCCTTCAGGACCTTCGAGTCTGTGCCGGATGCGTAGCTGGCCAACCAGCTGTAGCTCACATAAGGCAGAATCGAAGACGTTTATTGTCAATTCATAAACTGCTGGAAGATGTGAGCACCACAATCAGTGTTCCTCCAGATGCTTCAGAATGAGGGACGGGTCATCACTTAAGTCAAAAGACTAAGAAGGAGGTGGTGGTCAGCCACACTCCCACGGTGGGCAGGGAAGGAGGGAAGCCCTGTGGTCGGCAGGTCCTGGAGGCTGGGCTGTTCTGCCACCTTGATTCTGGCATCAAATGGTCCTAAGTTCAGTTCCCAGCTCCACGTGTTCACCAACCCAGAAACTTTGCACGCCTGGACACGACTGAGCGACCAACACACACACATTCCAACTCTCCAATCACATGGTTGGTTCCAGTAACAACCAGCTTCTGTCCCGGGGTACTTCCAGAAGTCACCCTATTAACATAACAAAAGACACCTTTGTCAGTCTCAGAAGTTCCGTGACAGGACGGGGACAGGGACCAAATCTATATACCTTATTATAAATCACCATATCACAGAGGTCCTGCCCCTGCCCCTCCAAGCCTTATCCAACCTTATGGTCAGTGCCTTCTCGCTCCCAAACCGCAGACTCCACATTTGCAGAACATAATTTCTAGGCACTGGCTTCATGGGGAGGTTTCTTGAAAAGGGTCCAGGGACTGGGTATGGACAGTCCCTGGAAATGATTGGTTTAGAAAAAAAAAAAAAGAGAGAGACAAAACCCTGATCTGGATTCCCAGACCTCTCCCGGAGCAGTGGAGTCAGACCCTCCGTGGAGCTGGGGCCAGGAATCTGCATTCCACACAGCCCCCCAAGGCATTCCAAGTGTGAGCATCACCCTGGGGTGGGAGTGGAGCGAGGGGGGGGGGCGGTGCAGAACAGCTGCCGTACCTCCTCCCCTCCTGTGTTAAATACTGGAAATCAGACAGCTGGACCCTAAGCCAGGCGCACAGAGGAAGACAAGACCTGGTCTCCCTGGCAAGTGTCACGTGTTAGGAGGCCAGAGCTGAAAGGCAGGAAGGGAAAATGGTTCTTCCACTAGGCTTGGCATTTTAGAAAACCCGGTTTCAAACACCCTGAATTCTGAAGCCTGAAAATAGTTATTATTTTTGCCCTCATTACCTTCTTTCCCTATTTAAAGTGGAATCATTGTCAGAATAAAGCTGCAGCTCCGCACAGCCCTGCCACAGCCTCACACAATAGACACTAAAAATAGGGCTTTGCCTCCGAGCCCCGTGAAGCTCCATAAAATGAAATATATACATGCATGCACGTATTACTGGAGGTCTGTCCTGGCTTGTCTGCTGACATCCGTTTTGCCTTTTCTTTCTCCAAAATAGCTTCCCCTTCTTTTTCCAGTGACCCCCTTTTCCTGATGTGCACTGGTCAGTGGGTGGCACCAGCCCGGGCTGGCCCCCTCAGCCACTCTTCTTGGGTTTTCTATTTTGACTCCTGAGCCAGTTAACTAGGGATGGAGCTCATCCATCTGGAACCTTCTTGGCAAACGTCAGCCTTGCCCACAGCTGTGACAACACCCTCCTGTCCTTGCCCACATTAGCTGGTGAGGTGAAAGCACTTGGTGATAGACTTGAACTTGGGCCTGGCTGGTGGCTGCCCGGGGTCAGAGCAGGAGCCTGGCGCTAGAAGGAGCACGTGGAAGGGGGGTGCTGCCACACAATGACCCCCGCCCCCGGACCCCCCCAGAGGAGCCCGGGAAGGCGGTTACTAGCCGAGAGCCCCAGATCAGCTCCATGTCTGGAGAGCAGGAATTTCACTCAGGCCGACATATTGCTGCCTTGGCATTCTGGCAAGTTCTAACACCCAAAATAGCCAGCCTCTTTTAAATTCCTCCTGGCGTCTGCCCGCAGCGCCCACGCCCAGGAAACGGTGGGCGGGGTCTGTTTGGCCCCGCTGCAACGAGCTAGAGTCGTTTCTCGCAGGAAGAGAATGGAGCCGGGGCGGAGTGCGGGGCGCCTCGGGCAGGGCTGCGGGGCGCCCGCGCTCCCTGGCTTTCCCTCCTGAGGCGGGGGCCCTGCTGTGGGTGTGGCGCGTGCTGCTGCACAGCCCCTGGCGCGGCTCTCGGGCCCATCCCCCTCAGCTCCGCAGCCCCCCGACCTGACGTCCAGAGGCCGACTCCTCCGGTCCTGCTCCCGACCCCTCCGCAGCCTCCTCTGCGTCTGGCCCTGGGTTTCTTGCCTCTGCAGCACGAGCCACTCTCATCGCTCTGTGAAGTGGGCTGAGCAGGCCAGCGCCGACCACCCCGTAGTGTCTTATTCTCCTGAAAACCGAGGCCAGTCGTGTTAACCCGTTAGGTTAGTGCCCATTATCCTCAGGCCTTTCCAGCATCACCTCCTCCATGCACCTCTGGGAGTGCCATCTCTTGGGCAACCATAACTGTGTTCCCGAAGAGTTAGGTGTGAGAAAGGGAAAGCGTTAGTTGCTCGGTCATGTCCAACTCTTTGCAACCCCATGGGCTGTAGCCCGCCAGGCTCCTCTGTCCATGGGATTCCCCAGGCAAGAATGGTGGAGTGGGCTGACAGTTCCTCCTCCAGGGGATCTTCCCAACCCAGGGATCAAACCCACGTCTCCCGTCTTGGCAGGTGGGTGCTTTAGCACCACCTATGTGTGAGAGGGAGAAGGCGATGGCACCCCACTCCAATACTCTTGCCTGGAAAATCCCATGGACAGAGGAGCCTGGTAGGCTGCAGTCCGTAGAGTCGCTGAGTCGGACATGACTGAGCGACTTCACTTTCACTTTTCACTTTCATGCATTGGAGAAGGAAATGGCAACCCACTCCAGTGTTCTTGCCTGGAGAATCCCAAGGACGGGGGAGCCTGGTGGGCTGCCGTCTATGCGGTCGCACAGAGTCGGACACGACTGAAGCGACTTAGCAGCAGCAGCAGCAGCATGTGTGAGAGAGCTGTTGTAAATCTGACCCTGTACTAAGAGCAAATCATTGTCTTAATAGTTGTAGAAGTTTTGTTCTCAGGACTAATTCTCTTAAGCTGCGGTTCACCTGCGAATTTTTAGTGACTTCTCACCCCCACCCAGAGACCTGCACAGTCACATATATGTGGGTTCTCTCTGTGACCTCCTGCTGTATGAGAGAAACCACTCAGATTTATTGGCTGAAAATAACCATTTATGGTTTCTCATGATTCAGAGGGTTGACTGGGCCTGCAGAAGTGTCTTCTGTTTGTCTTGCATGGGGTTCTCTCATAGGCCTGCAGTCAGATGGCTGGAACATCCAGCCTGGCTCTGCTTGGGGGCTGGAAGGCTGGTTCTCCAGTTTAATTCATGTGGTCTTTCCATGTAGCTGCTTGAGCATCCTCACAGCCTAGCAACTGGCTCCCAGAGCAAGACTTCCAAGAAGATCAGCCCCACTCGGCAAGCCTCTGCATTCATATCTCTCGATGATGACACTTTGCCCAAAGCAAGTCACGTGGCCAAGCCCAGAGATGCCATGGACAGTCCTGGGGGGCAGTGGGGACAGGGACCCCTTGGAACCACAGCTGTAACTGTCCGCCCCACTGGTTATTCCATTGAGACAGCCCCTCAGGAATAACTGACTCTGACACACTTGCCAGACCTTAAGCCAAGTGTGGTGTCTGCTTTTCACAGAGAAGAAACAAACAAGTAGAGAGCCACTTGGAGCAAAAGGAGGCGCTAGGGAGCTCGCCCTAATAGGCAGATTCTCATTAAAGCCAAACAGAATTGGAGCACTTTTTCATCTGATTCTTTCGGTCATTTTGATTTTTCTAAGTTTTTAAAAAAGTATTTCTTTGTTTATTTGGCTGCGCCAGGCCTTAGTTGCAACACTTGGGATCTTCGACCTTTGTTGAGGCATGCAGGATCTTTTAGTTGGCATACAGACTTTTAGTGATATACGAACTCTCAGTTGGAGCGCGTGGGATCTAATTCCCTGACCAGGGACGGAATCCAGGCCCCGTACATTCCAAGTGCGAAGTCATTGACGCTGGACCATCAGGGAGGTCTAACTTTTAAAAATACCATTTTAATTGGAAAAAAAAAAATGTGTGGACATTATAGCCCATTGTTTACATTCTTCCAGTCACTGGATTTGATTGACAGTAACTGTGTACATCACTTGTGGCCCGTGATCTTCCTTCACGCTTCCCTCCCCTGAGAAACAAGAGCACCACATTGTCTGGCTGATCCCCAAATTCTCCTGCAAAGATGCCTCCCCACAGAAGGATGTCTTGGCCATCAGATGTGGAACCTGCCCTCTGTGTCCACAGGACATCTAGTTGTTCCACACGTCCCCTCCCTAGACATATGCATCCGTGATGTCCAGAAACCAGCACTTTAAAAGACTTAAGAGGAGGATTTGTTTTGTCTCATTTTGTTTTGAAGAGAGGTGATTCACTGGTTTGGAAAGCTGAGGATATCAAATTTGAACTTCAAAATCTCAAAAAGGGAAACTATTTTGAATGACAGTAATAGACAAGAATTCAAGACATACAGTGTGACATTAAATGGCACAAGAAGAGCAAGACAGAGCAGAAGAAGTAGAATTTTAAAACCTATTTCTTAAGGAAAGTTTGAAACATTCATATAACGAGCCAATAACGATCACTTTGTAGCAGATCTTAGTTCACCTCCACCTGCTGTCTCCAGCCAGGTGAGTTTGAGGCACATCCCAGACATTGTATCATTACATCTGTAACCAGTTACTGAATCTCAAAGTAGATAGGCTGAGTGAAAGAAGCTAGAAAAAAAAGAATATATACTTTATAATTCTACTTCTTTAAGATTCTAGAATGTGCAAACAAATCTATATTGACAGAAATTAAGTCTGTGTCTGCGGGGGCAGGAGTGGAGACAAAAAAGGGAGGTGATTACCAAAGAACGTCAGAAACTTCAGGGGTGATGGACATGCTCATTATCTTGGTTGTGGTGATGGCTCCACTGGTGCCCCTTACTTGCCAGATTTCACATTTTAAAAATCTTTTATTTATTTATTTGGCTAAATCAGGTCTTAGTTGTGGCACACAGAATCTTTGGTTGCAGCATGCAAGTTCTTAGATGTGGCATGTAGGACCTAGTTCCCTGACCAAGGATTGAATCCAGGCCCCTGGCATTGGGAGCACGGTCTTAACTTCTGGACCTCCAGGGAAGTCCCTTACATTTTAAATATATGCCATTTATTGTACATTGATTGTACTTTCTTCAGTCTATTTTTAACACAACACATGAAGATTGAAGATTGGGTTTAAACATAATCAGGTCTTTAAAAATTGAGTTAAGTGTTGAAAGTAATTAGTTTCATTCTTTTTATTTTCATTGACATAAATATTTAACATACATTTTCCCTTGAGCCCCACTTCAGCTGTAACACACAGGTTCTGTTGTGTAATTTTTTAAATTGTGTGTTTCCTAAAATTTCTGTGATCTTGGTATGCATTCCTTTTTTGATGTGATAGGTGTTGAGGAGAGAGTTGTTTGTCTTTTTAAAAATTTCAGATAAAAAAAAATTTCAGGTAGAAGAATCTTCTGGTACTCTATTTTGTAATCCATGTCTAGGCTGATGATACAACCAGAGGATTTTGCTAAGTATGATTTCTACTTTTGGGAATTTGTTGAGATTTTTCACTGTGGTCTGTTACATGATCAGTTTTCATGGATTTTGATTAGCTCTTGGAAAGAAGAGTCTGTTTTTTGGAGATACATTTTGACAAGTATCAGTCAGATCAACTTTCTCAATTTTTATTTATTTTTGCTACCTAAATTCTGGCGTGAGCTCAGAGTTGAAGAATTTCCTGCCACAGTGTGTCTCTCTCTCCTCTTCTTTTCTCAAACTGTGTGCCTTAGTCACTCAGTCGTGCCTGACTCTGTGACCCCATGGACCATAGCCCTCCAGGCTCCTCTGTCCATGGGATTCTCCAGGCAAGAACACTGGAGTGGGTTGCCGCGCCCTCTTCCAGGGGATCTTCCCGACCCAGCGATCCAGCCCAGGCTCCCTTTCTCTAACTTCTGCCTCACAAATATGGTCGCTCTTTGATTTTACACAGAGATCTGTACCGACTCCTCCATCTTCATTGTGTGACGTACATGTCAGTGTTAGAACATCCCCTCCTCTGTCCCGGGTAATGGTTTTTGCCCTGAGTTTTCACTTCTTTGAAGGCAAACGGACAACACTTGCTCTCTTTTGGTTTGCTCTCGCCCGGTACACCGTGCCCATCCTCTTCACCTGACCCTTTCTGGTTCACTGTTTTAGATACTTTTAGTTGCTTTTAAACAGCATAAAATTGGATCGTGCTTCATGATGTAATTCCATTTATGAGTTAATCCTGTTTGTTGATGTAATGGAAGAGTTTTATCTTATATCTGTCATAGTATGTTGTTCCCTGAATATATGATTTCAAAACGTTTCCATGTAAAGTCTACTTGGCTTCCTGGGGGAGGGGTTGGGGTGAGGAAAAAAGAGGCGAGGAGGAGGGGAGAGAAAGAGAAGAGGCCTCAAGAGAAGCTCCGGTCTTTAGGAAGGCTTGTAAAAGCAAAGATTGTTCTATGGACTATCTTTTTTAAAAATTGTTTACTGACTTTTGGTTTCCCCGGGTCTCTGTTGCTGCCCATGGGCTTTCTCTAGTTGTGGTCAGGGGTTACTCTCCGCTGAGCTGCACACGCTTCTCACTGCGGCGGCTTCTCTCGTTGCCGAGCACGGGCTCAAGGCACATGGGCTTCAGCAGTTGCAGCACGCGGGCTCAGTAGTTGTGGCGCATGGGCTCAGTTGCTCCAAGACATGCGGGATCTTCCTGGGCCAGGCTTCGAACCAGTATCTCCTGCACCAGCAGACAGATTCTTACATACTGTGCCACCAGGGAAGTCCTCTACTGATGTTCTTTATATCATCATATAACCCCCTGGGTTGTCCGCTTTTTAAATAGTATTGAGCAATAATAAAATTAGTATGTCTTTTTCTTTCCTTCCTTCTACTTCTCCTCTACTCCTGACTTAACTCAATAACATTATCTATTAGTTTTTACTTTGGACTCTCAAAAATACTCTTTGATTCTTTTGCTTAAATTCTTTCCTTTGTAGATGCAGCAATTATGAAGTTCCTGCCGTCTTTACCTCTTTCCCATCCAAACTTTTGTTAGCTGTGCCTTTTCCACATTGCATATGACCTTTAGATTCTGTGTTGTTACTCTAATCCCCACATTGTTAACATATTCACTCTTAGATCTAAACTCAATATCATCAATGCTCACAGTGAGACTTCAAGCCACAGTTACCATCATTGACTCTCAGTTGGTCCAAATTCATTTTCTGTGTTTTTTCCCCAAGAAGGGCTCATGGGAACAATAATTTCTGGGTTCTTGCATGTTCAAACAGTTTGCTAGAAAGTTTATAACTGTCGAACTGCTTGGATAATAGCTACTTTTTGGTTTACACTTCCCTTGCTGCTAAGTCGCTTCAGTCATGTCCGACTCTGTGCGACCCCATGGACTGCAGCCTACCAGGCTCCTCCATCCATGGGATTTTCCAGGCAAGAGTACTGGAGTGGTTGCCATTGCCTTCTCCTTAAATACCTTCTAAACGTTGTTCTATTCTCTCCTAATGTGAAATGCTGCTTTGGTGAAATCTGAGCTCAACCTGTTTTTTTTCTTTTTCTCTTTGTAAGTGATTTGATTTTTTTATGCTTTACTGCCCAAAGGATACTTTCTTTAAGTCCAGTAACTTGAGTAAATGTGTCTCATGGGGTGACTGTCCTGAATCAGGTTGCTCTAGTAAGTAGTGTGAACATTCAATAAGTACATTTAAGTCTTTTAAAAATATATATCTATTTATTTGATTGTGCTGGACCTTAGTTGTGGCACGCAGGATCTTTGATCTTCATTGTCGCATTCGGGAACCTTAGTT
Organism: Cephalophus harveyi; assembly: GCA_006410635.1. Classification (NCBI taxonomy): domain Eukaryota; kingdom Metazoa; phylum Chordata; class Mammalia; order Artiodactyla; family Bovidae; genus Cephalophus; species Cephalophus harveyi. Next base: position 26,896 of record SJYT01050900.1, on the reverse strand, counting down.
GCTCCAAGGCATGTGGGATCTAGTTCCTTGACCAGGGAATGAACCTGGGCCCCCTGCATTGGGAGCCCGGAGTCTTTGCCACTGAACCACCATGGAAGTCCCAAGTCTTGTTTTATTTTAGGAAATGATTTGAGTTATATTTTAAAATACTTGCTGCATTGCACTGTTTCGATTGCTTCAGGGAACTCCGATTGGGCATATGTTGGCTTTCCTTTGAATTCCTGCCATTCCTGTCATTTTCTCTCAAGCCTTTCCTTGAGTCTGCATCTCACGTTTCTGTCCTTTGCTTCCCTTGCAGTGTTTCTTGCCCTGACTCTGATCCCCTTTTCTCCTTCGTCCGTGTGATGGCTTCATTCTTCTGCTTCTTTCCCGAGTCTTCCACTCCTGCCTTATCCCCTCCCGTGGTCTTGTCATCTTTTATTTGAGTTCCTGCTTTTGTGCTTTGTGGTTTTCCTTCAGAGAGAAAATTGTTTTGCTAGGGTTTTTGGTTCTGTTTTGCTTCTAATTCATGGTGAAATGTTTGATCATGATTTGATGGCTTCCGGGCTGCGTTTTTCTGGTGCATGTTTTTCTGTTGACATGATTTGCTGCTCTCTATGTCTCATGTTTTATCAAAGCTATTCTGTTTCCTTTTTTACTATACGTAGAGCATATGGGTTGACCTTTCCTAGATACAGCTCTTTTGTAAGAGGTTCTAACCAAGGGTGGGAACAGCCTTCTAGATTTCTTAATCCCAAAGGATCCCCCTTTTTCTATTCACAGAGATGAATTGCTTCCTGAAAACATGGTGTGACTCTTTAGAGGGTTCTGCCTCCTCAGCTTCTCTGAATTAAACCTGGTCCACGAGGGCTCCTGCTACCCATCCTGGGACCTCCAGTCCTTCACCAGCCGTGCAGATGGGCAGGTGAGCACCTCCCCTCCAGGGAGTGTAGTTTTGCTTGCACTTGCTAAGCCGCACTGCCACGGGCCCCTCGGTACCCCTGCGCCTCTTCCTGTGAGGTTTCTGCTCTTGGCAGTCCTTATGTGTGCTTTAGAGTCTACAGATTGTTTATCTACCTCTAAGCTTCAGGGCAAATGAGGCTCCTTGAAGTTGTGTTGGACATCCATAAGGAGAAGGAAGCACCGCCACTATGCTTTTATAATTTGGGGGCGTCGATGCTAAGTTTCCATACTCTCCTCCCCGAGGCATTTAGCCAGGTAAATGGTGTGATGAGGGTCGGGTCTTGGTCCATCACTTCATTTTCCCATCTCTGGCTCCTGCACCCCTGTTCTGGCAGGTAAAGTGGTGATGTACATTAGTGGGAAGGAGGGTCAGTGGGGACAGCCAGGAGTGCCAGGAGCTGTAGCAAAGTAGAGAACACACGTGTAATCTAAAAGCCTTCAATACCAACTAGGGACACACACACACACAGAGAACATATAGGCAGGCTTTGGTGTACCACATTGTCTGGACCGTCTCTAGGGCTCTGCTGTGCCCTCCTGCGTTAAGAATCCCCACCATGGCTGTACACTGCCTTGGGGGCTTCTCTAACCCCTACCAAACTCAAGGTCATCCTTCCTGCTGACTTCATATGGTCACAATGAGTTTGTGGAGAGAACTTGTTTTTCGCACCCACCCTAACACCGCATGTTTGGCTCCACCCCAGTCCCATCTTTTTGCCTTCAGCAGACCTTCCTATCATGTAAGGCCTTTTCCCAGGACTCTCTATGCAGGCTGGTGTTGTCCTGGGTGCACACACCACCCTAGTGGCTCTGGTTGATTCCAGCATCAGAGAGTGACCACCCGACCTCCCAGTCCCCAGGGCCACACGCAGAGGATGGGCCAGCCCCACGCGGGGAGAGAAGGCTGGACAAGCTGCCGGAAGGGAACAGGGATGCTGACACGACAGCAGGCTGGGTGGGCCCAAAGGGGAGCTGAGGACAGGCCCGGGAGCGGAGGCCATGCCCCCGCATGTCACCTGGGGCCCTGCGTGGGGATTTCCGGGCTGTGTGCAGCTCCAGCAGCCCTGGAACAAAGTTGGAATGTTTGGAGAACTGCCTCGGCAGGACTAGGGGCCAAGTTTTTGCTCTGGACACTGACCAGCCATAAACAGGCTGCCATGAAACAGATCAAGAATCTTTTCCAATTAGGACAGTTGTGTGGGTTTAAAAAAAATTTTTTTTTTTCCTCCTGAAGTAAGAAAGAGAACAAAATGCAAAAATCTGTTCTTTTCTTCCCAAAGTCTTTAAGTAGCAAATAAGCAAGGTGTCAGGACTGGGAAAACCTTCTGTCTAGGCTCCGAGTAAATGAACTTGCCTTTTGGTAAAAGAGCTTGAGTTAAAATTAAACAGATACATATGCACTGCTTGCAATAGAATGATCCTGTGTGCAACGCCTTAAAAAGGAATCTAAGCACTTTTGCGAGCAGGGCAAGCACAAAGAAGCAGACAACAGCCCCTCCTCCAGAAATCTGTAAACAGCCCTCTCCTTCCACAATGGAGAAAGTTTCTCAAAGCGCCCACCAAATGTCCTTCTGGCCTGACAGCAGATGGCACAGGCCTATCTCTGGGTGCTTCTGGACAAAGCCACTTAGGGTGCTCCTAGTGACAAAGTCAGCTTGTTGTTCAGTCGCTAAGTCGTGTCCGACTCTTTGAGACCATGTGGACTGCAGCACACCAGGTTTCCCTGCCCTTCACCATCTCTTGGAGTTCACTCAAACTCACGTTCTTGGAGTCGGTGAGGCCATCCAGCCACCACACCCTCTGTCGCTCCCTTCTTCTCCTGCCCCCAATCTTCCCCAGCATCAGAGTCTTTTCCAGTGAGTCGGCTCTGGGACACAGTCAGGTATCTGGGACTGCTGCGTCTACCCCAGGTCCACCCCCATCCCCAGTGGAGCCTTCAAAATCTGCAGAGACGTATGAATCTGTGTTGGCCCATTTTAATGTAGATTTGAATCTAGTTTCAAATTCCAAGACCTAGAATGGTACCTGGCTCATGGTTCACACTTGACTGACATCTGGTGCACAGATGAATCTCATGCCTTGCTACTGCGTCCAGTCTTCTAACTTCTTTTCCTTTCCTCTTTCCAACTGTAATAGACTCTGAAAACCTGATCCTAGGAAGGTCATCTTTTTCCATATGGTCACAGCAGAAAGCCATCTGACAACCTCAGGGAGGGCTCATGGGGGCTCTTGGCGCACACTCCAGCTCTTATTCCAAGACCTAGAATGGTACCTGGCTCATGGTTCACACTTGACTGACATCTGGTGCACAGATGAATCTCATGCCTTGCCACTGTGTCCAGTCTTCTAACTTCTTTTCCTTTCCTCTTTCCAACTGTAATTGACTCTGAAAACCTGATCCTAGGAAGGTCATCTTTTTCCATATGGTCACAGCAGAAAGCCATCTGACAACCTCAGGAAGGGCTCATGGGGGCTCTTGGCGCACACTCCAGCTCTTCTCGCTATAGAAGGCGCCGTGTCAGGCCAACTCTAGGGACAATGGCAGATACTAGAATCCGCCTGAGCCATGCAGACTCAGGAACATAAATCACTCGGGGGTGAACTCCTCACTGAGGGCAAGCTGTCTAAAAGTTCTATCCCTGACCCCTGGATGAGGCACAGAGAGCAGACCCCTTGTGGGGTGCACTTTTTCTTTCACACACTCACCTGTGTGTGACCCCCACATCCTTACCCATTGCTTCTCTGAGTAGACAGACCACTTGAACTTCACTGTAGGGTTTGGACTGACTGGGCCCAGGGACGGGAGGGGCCCTGCACCATCACGCCAATGCCACTGGCACAGACCACAGCCTCCTTGTTCCCAAGCTGTGCCATGGAACTGGATTTCCCCTGAACCAGCAACACAGGCCCCAAAGAAGCTGCCCATGCCAAGACCATCTTCTTGACACACAGACTAGACAGACCACTTGAACTTCACTGTAGGGTTTGGACTGACTGGGCCCAGGGACGGGAGGGGCCCTGCACCATCACGCCAACGCCACTGGCACAGACCACAGCCTCCTTGTTCCCAAGCTGTGCCATGGAACTGGATTTCCCCTGAACCACCAGCACAGGCCCCAAAGAAGCTGCCCATGCCAAGACCATCTTCTTGACACACAGATTCTATAGAAGGCGCCGTGTCAGGCCAACTCTAGGGACAATGGCAGATACTAGAATCCGCCTGAGCCATGCAGACTCAGGAAGATAAATCACTCGGGAGTGAACTCCTCACTGAGGGCAAGCTGTCTAGAAGTTCTATCCCTGACCCCTGGATGAGGCACAGAGAGCAGACCCCTTGTGGGGTACGCTTTTTCTTTCACACACTCACCTGTGTGTGACCCCCACATCCTTACCCATTGCTTCTCTGAGTAGACAGACCACTTGAACTTCACTGTAGGGTTTGGACTGACTGGGCCCAGGGACGGGAGGGGCCCTGCACCATCACGCCAATGCCACTGGCACAGACCACAGCCTCCTTGTTCCCAAGCTGTGCCATGGAACTGGATTTCCCCTGAACCAGCAACACAGGCCCCAAAGAAGCTGCCCATGCCAAGACCATCTTCTTGACACACAGACCCCAGTTCTGGGTGCATTCTGCTTGTCCCTCCTCCCCCAGCCTGGAAGCTTCACCCTGGGGTGTCTGGCATTTTCACCGGTGGAAACACCTATCAGGAGTCATAGACACTGGCTACCTGCCCTCCCTGCTCCTGCCTCACGGAAGCAACATGTGCATGTGTGTGTGCGTGTGTGTGTGTGTGTGTGTGTGTACGCTTCAGTTGTGTCCGACTCTTAGCCCATCAGGCTCCTCTGTCCATGGGATTTTCCAGGCAAGAATACTGGAGTGGGTTGCCATGCCCTCCTCCTCAAGGGGAGTTTCTAGACCCCAGGATTGAACCCGCATCTCCTGCGTTGCAGGCAGATTCTTTACCACTGAGCCACTGGGGAAGCCCTCGTTGGAAGCCCCGTTTGGCTCATTTATGCTTTTCCGTTTGCTCAGCAGTTATTCCTCTCTCCCCAGACACCACCCGCATCATTCCTTGCTACTCCTGCAGATGTGACCCACAGGCTGGATTTCAGCTAACACCTTGGGTCAACAATATGAAGCCTGCAAGCCTGGGGAAGTGCTTCCCAACTGGTGGTGGGAAAGCCAGCGACCCCTTGCCACTGCCTGAGCCTCTCTAGTGCGCGGCTCCCTGGGAAGCAGTGTTAACTCTTGTTCCTGGAGTGCTGCGTGGGAGCTGGGTGAGATGCTGGGAGGTGATAGAAAATATATATATGTCTCTGCCCCCAGCTCCTGGCACAGACCACCTAAAATTCTTATAATTTCCTAAGTGGTAAGAACACTAACAGCATCTTTTGTTCTAACGAGGCAACTCTGAGTGGGCTCCTGGAAGGGGGCTGGAAAGACCAAGCCATGATTAGAAACTTGGAATTTTCAGCCCCACCTCATCCTCCAGAGAGAGAAGGGGGTGGAAATGGAGTTAATGATCCATCATGCCCACGTGAGGAAGCTTCCATGAAGTCCCAACAGAAGGGGGTTCAGAGAGCTTCCAGGTAGGTGAAAACATCCACACTAGGAGGGTGACCTTCCCCAGCTCTCCCCCAAACCTCACCCCATGTATCTCTTCATCTGGCCCTTCACCGGTGTCCTTTATCATATTCTAGCTGGCAAAGAATCTGCCTGCAGTGCAGGAGACCCCGGTTAGATTCCTGGGTCAGGAAGATCCACTGGAAAAGGGATAGGCTACCCACTCCAGTATTCTTGGCCTTCCCTGGTGGCTCAGCTGGTAAAGAATCCGCCTGCAATGTTCCCCAGCTCTCCCCCAAACCTCACCCCATGTATCTCTTCATCTGGCCCTTCACCGGTGTCCTTTATCATATTCTAGCTGGGAAAGAATTTGCCTGCAGTGCAGGAGACCCCGGTTAGATTCCTGGGTCAGGAAGATCCACTGGAGAAGGGATAGGCTACCCACTCCAGTATTCTTGGCCTTCCCTGGTGGCTCAGCTGGTAAAGAATCCGCCTGCAATGCGGGAAACCTGAGTTTGATCCCTGGGACAGGAAATTCCATGGACTGTATAGTCCATGGGATCGCAAAGAGTCAGACACGACAGAACAACTTTCACTTTCACCTCTATCTATCAGGCAAGAATACTGAAGTGGGTTGCCATTTCTGCCTCCGATCTTCCTGACCCAGAGATCAAACTGCGTTTCCCACGTCTCCTGCATTGCAGGTGGATTCTTTACCACTGAGCTACTGGAGAAGCCCTTCTTTAATAAATGGGTAAACATAAACAGGGGCTTCCATGGTGGCTTATCCACCTGCCAATGCAGAAGACCCAGGTTCGATCCTTGGGGCAGGAAGATCCCCTGGGGAAGGAACTGGCAACCCAGTTCAGTCTTCTTGCCTGGGGAATCCCATGCACAGGGGAGCCTGGCAGGGCTACAGTCCCTGGGGTCGCAAAGACTCCGATACAACTAAGTGACTGAACAATAACAACAAAGCATAAATGGGCATTTCCCTGAATTCAGTGAGTGGCTCCAGCAAGTTAATTGAACCTGAGTAGGGGATCGTGGGGATTTCTGATTTGTAGCCAAACTGGGCAGAAATTGTGGGGAACCTGGGGACCTTCGACTTGTAACTGGCATCTGAAATGGGTGGGAGCAGTCTCTGGGGTCCTGAGCCCATACCTGTGGGATCTGACACTGTCTCTGGGTAGATAGTGTCAGGATCAAGTTAAATAGTATGACCCCCAGCTGCTGTCACAGAGAACTAACTTCCTCAGTGAGGGGAAGCCCCAACTCAGAAGTGCCGTGGATGTCTTGTGTGAGCAGCAAAGACTTGCAGAAAGAGAAACAAAGGAGGACGTGGAAAACTGGGATTTTCCCTACAAAGCAGATTGAGTTTTTTCCTATCTAGATGCATGTGTGATTTGCCTCATACATCCATTTCAGAGATCTGCCAGGAATGTCCAAGGGACCTGATCAATTTTGACCAGGTTTACTATTTCAGTTCCATTAAATATACCACCTTGAAATATAGTTTTCTTAATGAGGAATCCACAGAAGTGATTTTTAATGGATTTTAGTGCCATTCAAGGATATTATTAAGGCAGGAGCTGTGAGTCACAGAAACTGCAGGCTATTTCTGATACAGTTGTTGTTTCTATTGTTAAAACCTCCCTCTGTCCCCATAGGGAGACCATTTAAACATTGCTATGACGGGGACAGAGGTATCGAGGATGGAACTTTTAGACTTTTATAACCGAGGCTCCTTCTTGTGAATGTATGAATCTCAGCCTGTTCCCATCCCACCCTCAAATCCTGAAAGGTTCCCAGATAAATATCACTGTATGTTTGCCTATTCCCTTTGCCCCCAAAAACCCACTGTTGAACTCTACTTCGGGTAGTTTACACTGCAAGGACTAATCTCTTGCTACTTTATAATACTGTTTCTATACTGTTGAATATGCTTTTCTCCCCTCACCACACACATGGCTCCTTCTGTGTCCCTGACCAGGGGTGAAGTCTGTGGGTAGACCCCCCACACACACCGCCACCTCCCCTGAGGTCCCCAGCCTTCTTGGCACCAGTGATTGGCTTTGTGGAAGACAAGTTTTCCATGGACCAAGCTGGAGCGATGGTTTTGGGACAATTCAAGCACATTACATTTATCATGCACTTTACTTCTGATCTAATGCTGCGGCTGATCTGACAGGAGGTACCAGTCCACAACCCGGAGGTTGGGGAACCCCTGGCAAAGCATCATTGATTAACTGTTGCTCACAGCTCAACTATGCATGCCTTTTATTGCCTGATGGTGTGATGTCTAGGGCCTCTTCGCTGACCCTGGAAGGACTGCCCCTCCCAGGATGGCTAATTCCTGGAGACAGTAAAATGACTTACCTGCAGACACACATTCCTGATGCAAATCAACCAATGCAGAGCTCACATCCTCACCACTGTCTTTATGGGGCGCCCACATTTTGGTCACTGTCCTCTGCCCTCAGCACCCCAGGGCCAGGTACCAGGCACATGAGGACACCCCTAATGCCCCAGAGCATTAGGGGTGTAATTATTCAAATGAGCAAATCCTAATTTGCTTCTTCAATTGTTCCTTCCACAGAAACTGCAGTAAAGGCTCTTGCCCACATGCCCCCACTCCTGACTGATCCTGGTGTTGCCCTGTGTGGTCCCACCATGGTGTGGTGTGCCCCCTTCTCTTGGCATCTGTGAGTATAAAATATTGTCTTTCAATGGCAGTCATCTCCCCATCTGTTGGCTTCACTATACCTGAATCACAGTAAATATTTTAAATCAACAGTTTTCAGATCAGTAAGGCAGTTCTTTTGACTCTGTAGGCATTTGCAGGGGCTTCCCAGGTGGCGCTAGTGGAGAAGAATCTGCCTGCAATGCAGGAAGCACGGGAGATGTGGGTTCGATCCCTGGGTCAGAAGGATTCCCCGGAGGAGGGCATGGCAACCCACTTCAGTATTCTTGCCTGGAGAACCCCATGGACAGAGGAGCCCGGGGGGCCACAGTCCTTGGGGTCACAAAGGGTCAGGCAGGACTGAGCACGCACACGGCGCGGTGCAGGCGTCTGCGGGCAGTTGTAGGGCCTGTAGGCAGCTCTGCTGATCTTGATGGCGCTGCCCTGTTTGTTGGGGGATTAGCTGCCTTCTGGCTGTAAACTTCCAGAACATCCACGGCTGAGTCCGCTGGGCTCTCCCTCCTGCGGTCTGTTTTCCAGTGGGCCAGCTTGGGTCAGGTCGCAGGGCTGGGGCAGGGAGCCCAGGGAATAGAAGCGGGCAGGACCTCTTCCGGCCTTAGCTGGGAAGGGGGCAGGGGGGCAGGGGGTGGGAAACAGCATTTTCCCTGCCTCCTCTTGGCCAAAGCAAGTCACAAAGTAGCCTAGATTCCAGGGGGTCAGAAATAAACTCAACCTTCTGATGAAGGGGCCACAGTGTCACCTTGAAAATGGTGTGGACACAGGGAACTGTTTCCCAGTCAATCCTCATTCTTCTACTCAAAAGAGCAAGTTGTGTAAAACACAATTTTCCCCACAGACTCAAATGAAAGTATTTACATTTTGAATTTCAAAAGAAAAAAAGAGGAGATGGCCTGCGTATGAACAATGCATCACTGGTCCAGTAGAATCAGAATTAGATGGTATTTCATCATCTCAGGGGAATCACATAAACATGAATGATCGGGACAAAATATGGAAATCACTTGGAACACTTGTTAAAATATAGAACATCTAAATCAAGCTCAAGATGAGGCTGAGAAGTCTGTATGCTAACGAGTCCCCATATGCTAATGAGGGGACTCCAGGCAGGTGATCCTAAATACGTTGGTAAAATGCTGGTGTCAAAAAAAATGTGTGTGTGTGTGTGTGTGTGTGTGTCGGTGTGTGTGGTAGCATCTCCAACTTACTGAAAGGGAACTAAGGTTTTAACGCCTAGACCTGTTTACTGACCTGCCCAAGTTCACTTAGAAGATTAGGTGTAGAGGTGGGATTAGCACCCAAGTCTCTTGGCCCTTGACCTACAAGGCATGGTTAGAGGGGTACAGAGTGCCCCCATTTCCCTTAAAAACATTTCCCCTTGGGTCTAGCCACAGCCATCCGTGGTTTACTTTTTCAATGTAAACAGGATTATTCCCACCCACTTCCAAACCTTATGGGGAGTTTAGAATGACTTGGGCGCTGACAAGGTGGGGGAACGGGGAAGGAGAACGTATTATACCGCTGCCCTAGAAGTCCTACCCCTTAGTGTGAATTGATGCAGAATATTAGTTGCTAGCTACCAGCTTAGTCCTGGGGGAGTCTCGTTCACCCCTTGAAAGCACGCAGTGAAATGAGAACAGTGGGACTTCCCTGGCCAGTCCAGTGGTTAAGGCAAGGGGTGTGGGTTTGATCCTTGGTCGGGGACCTAAGATCCTACATGCCCCGTGGCCAAAAAAATACCAAAAAACATAAAATAGAAGCAATGTTGTAACAAATTCAGTAAAGACTTTAAAAGTGGTTCGCATCAAAAAACGTCTTGAAGAGAGAGAGAGAGCAGGTGGGAGGAAGGAGGACACCCTGTGAGCACTTGTGTATCTTCGCAGCTGATCCACGTGATCCCCTGATGATGGGGCCAACATGTGCCTGTTTAACAGGTGGAGAAGTGAGGATGCACAGAAGCCTACCCACACTTCTGATGCAGACTGGATCCTGCCTCTCCTGGAAAATGACGATTTGGCAAAGAGAGCTCCACAAGGGCTTTGACTTGGTGGGATTCTACAGGACACTAGAACAGGTACTGATGGTTTCCCCTGGAAGGAAAGTGAGCAATCAGCTGACTTTTAAGATAAATGAAGGCTTTAAGCCTGGTGTGGAAAATGACATGCAAGACATACCCCCGGCTGGGAATGTGTGATAACACAGTCCTGGCCTCACTGCCCTTAGATACCGCACAACATTGTCAGGAAGATAAAACACAGCCCTGGGCCCCGTCTGCTCAGAACCTTAAGTGACAGTGCCTAATCACTCTTCAAACTGATGAAGAAAACAATTCTCATCAGTTTGGCATTGGCCTCATCTTTGGGTGGTTCCCCTGGGGTTCTGTGGATGCTTCAGATGGTGGATCAGTCAGGTTCTCAAAGAGGATGTATGTGCATGTTAAATCATTACCTCCTGATGGATGATGGATAGATAGATGATCAATAGAAATAATAGATGGAAGATGGATAGATAGAAATAATAGATGATAGACCAATAGATGATAGTAAGTAGAAAGATAGATAGATGGTTATAGAGAGATTAATCTTAAGAAATTGGCTCATGCCGTTGTGGGACTGACAAATCCAAAGTCTGCAGGGCAGCCTGGCTGGAGACCAAGGGGGAGCTGATGTTGCAGCTCGAGTCTGAAGGCCATCAGCTGGCAGAGTTCCCTGTCTCCCTGGGTGCTTCAGTATTTTTTCTATTAAGACCTTGAACTGATTGGGTGATGTCCACCCCCTTTATAGAGGGTAACCTGCTGTACTCGTACTCTCCTAATGAAGGTCATTCAGTTGTATCCAACTCTTTGTGAGCCCATGGACTATACAGTCCATGGAATTCTCCAGGCCAGAATACTGGAGGGGGTTGCTTTTCCCTTCTCCAGGGGATCTTCCCGACCCAGGAACTGAACCCAGGTCTCCTGCATTGCAGGTGGATTCTTTACCAGCTGAGCCACCAGGGAAGCCCATACTCTCCTAATGAGAATATTAATCTCCTCTAGAAATACCTTCACAGCAACATCTAAACAGGTGTTTGCCCCAAATCTGAGTTCCATAGTGTAGGCAGGTCGACACATGAGATGAACTCTCACAGCTGAACAAGGAGTATCCAGAGATGAGGGCCAGGCTCGGTGTTCAGAAACCGGCTGAGCACTGAGCTGGATGTGGTGGGAGGAAAACAGGACCAAGGTGCAGCCCCGGCAGCTCCTGCTTCTGAAACTCAGCAGGTTCCGGGTCAAGAGCTGGTGTGACCTGCCCGGGAGCAAGCTGCTTCCTTCCAGCTGTGTTTGAGTAGGCTGGGCTCTTGCTGAAGGTCTCAGATGGCAGGACTCTGCAAAAAGACATGTTATGCCCTTCCCCCAACCCCCTGCTTGTACACACTGCACACCCCAGCTTCCCAAAGACACAGGTGGGAGTGAACACACACCAACTCCCAGAGAGACCCAGGGAGGGCCGCAGAGTGACAGGGGCCCTGGATTGCTCTGGAAGGCCGCTCCCCGATGGCTGTGCATCCGGCCAGCCTGACCCCTTGGAGCCACAGTCCTAGGAGAGCGATAGAAGGGCCAGGCGAGTCCAGCGGGGATAATGTCCAGCAGTGCGAAACCAGAGAGACGTTAGAGCATCAGATACAGCAGGAGAGCCCCTCCGTGTACTTACTAATGAACTTTTGCTTCAGTGACCAAAAGGGGAGGGAAAACCCTGGAGGAGGGGAGGGGAAATGTGGTGCTGCCAGCAAGTCAGGGGAGATGGAGGGAGGGGATGAGGCAGCGCTGCAGAGGAGGCTGGGAGAGAGGGTGGTGACCCTCGGCAACAGAGAGTTCTGGTTCTGGTCTCTAGACAAACGAGGGAGAATGAGCTGGGGGCACGGCCAGACCCTGGGGATCAGGGCTTACCCGGGGCCAACACAGGAACTCTGGACGTCATTCTTCTGATCTTCCTGGTGAGAGTTGGATATTTTTAGCCTTGATTATCTGAATAACTTACTTGAATAGCTCTCACTGGAGGCAGAATTTGATTGGAAAAGGAGAGAAATGTGAAGAACCGGAGAAGGAATTCTGGAAACAGGGCTAGGCTGAGACAAAACCAGAACTTGGCACTTTGTCTGTGCCCTTCCCTAGACCCTTGTCTGCAGGCAGCCTTCCCACGCTGCGTCCCACCCCTCCTCCTCAAGGACCTCTGTGGGCCCAGCTTGCTCACCGGCTACTCTGCTTGGCCTCCACCAGGATCACCTGCAAGGTGATAATGATGCCGTCAGGCACTGTGTTCCAGCCATGTGCTCCTAACATACAGCACATCATTGAGGCATCAGAAGTCCCATCTAAGTCCCACCTCCAGGCCCCAAGCAGGGCCAATAGAAACCCAGCCTGCCGCTGGCCTTCCTAGTCCCAAGAATCTGTTTTGATGGGTTGGTTTATTTGGAGAGGAAGGGAAGTGGGGGAGGGGAGCAGGAGAAAAACAGAACCGGAAGAAACAGAGGCACCCTTGGCTGTTTGAGGATCTTGCCTTTAGCCTGACCCTATACCAACGTCTCCCCACACCTCCCACATCTTCAAGAGATCATCACTGGGTCTCCTGGCTGGAACCCAGCATCACTATTGAGAAACAGAGTATCCATCAGATTGCAGTCACTCCCTCTGGCGAGCCCAAGGGAACTCAGGATGTGAAAAAACACAAGATGCTGGCCCCAGATAGCTGAGATACATATAAAAGGAATGATTTCAGTGGGCCCAGACTCTTGCATCTTCCCATGCAAAGAAAAGCACTAAATTCCTTAACTTGATATATCTGTTTTCCTTTAATTAACAACAATCTCTCAATGTTCAGACCACCTGCCCTTCGTTGTAAAATTTCTATATAACTTGGCTCCTCAGAGCAGTCATTTTAGGGTCATTTAAGATGCTGTTCCCTGGGCTTGAAGTCCTAAAAATTCCTACCAAATAAAACATAACTCTTAATATTTAGGTTGTAATTATTTTTTAATAATTGACACCATCATCCCACGAGGATAAATTCCCCCTAACATTTTGCTCTTTCCAGTAGTCATGTACAGTTGTGAGAGTTGGACCATAAAGAAGGCTGAGGGCTGAAGAATTGATGCTTTCAAACTGTGGTGCTGGAGACGACTCTTGAGAGTCCCTTGGACGGCAAGGAGATCAAACCAGTCCATACTAAAGGAAATCAGTCCTGAATATTCATTGGAAGGACTGATGCTGAAGCTGAAGCTCCATACTTTGGCCACCTGATAATGCAAAGAATCATTTCAGTTCAGTGGAAAAGATCTTGATGCTGGGAAAGATTGAGGACAGGAGGAGAAGGGGCGACAGAGGATGAGATAGTTGGATGGCATCATGGATTCAGTGGACACAAGTTTGAGCAAACTCTGGGAGATAGTGAAGGACAGGGAAGCCTGGCATGCTGCAGTCCATGGGGTCGCAAAGTGTCAGACACGACTGAGCAACTGAAAAACTAAAAATGTTTTGGTAGAACAAACCTGCTGGGCAGCTGCAGATCAGTGTTACAGGAGGACACTTCACCCCACACAGGAGTTAGAATCTTAAAAACCAATATTTGTAATGTGTTCTTGTACTCTTGTTGAATTAATATTCTAATTTATTGGAAGATCACAGGAAAAAAAATGAGAGTGGGAAGCCCAAATGCATGCTTGCAAAGGTGTCGCCCAAGGCACCTGTTAAACTCAAAACATTTAACAAATAAACCAGCCAATCAGAATGGATTCCTGGCCATAAGTTCTTGGGACTGGAAAGGCCACCCTGTAGGCTGGGTTTCTATCAGCCCTGCTTAGGGCCCTGTGGTGTGATTTACATGCTAGTTTTTTTCCTTTTTTAAAAACATGCATGTATATGTTTACTTGGCTGCGCCAGGTCTTAGTTATGGTGCACAGACTCTCTAGTTGTGCCTCGTGGACTTAGTTGCTCTCTGGAATGTGGGGTCTTAGTTCCCTGACCAGGGATCAAACCCATGTCCCCTGCATTGCAAGGTGGATTCTTAACCACTGGGCCACCAAGGAAGTCCCTCCATGCTTGGTTTTTGATCACTATCAAAACAGTGGTCTGGCTTCTGCCCAAGTCTGTTGATTAAAAGTAGAAAAACCAGGATTCTTAGAACCCACGAAAGTAAAATGGACAAGAATTTTAAGTGGCAGAAGACATGAGTGGTTGCAGGGGAGACAAAGACCCATCTCCAGGACCATATCCTGTCCCCTGCAGTCCAGGGAGTGGCCTGTTCCCATGGTAACTGGAGGGTTCGTTGAGATAGTAACTCAGTCTTGTCTCTAGCCATGCCAGTGGAGTTTCTTTCTTCCCTTTGCCAGGGCTCTGAGTTTTAGAGATCAGTGACACCCTTGGCAAAGGAGAGAAGGATCCAGCCTTTGATTTCTAAGTCCTACGGGCTGCTTTATTTGAAAAAGGAAAGTTTCCAATAAAGGTACAGCTCAATCTTGGGGGGTTGGGATTAGGTAAGCTGTTTGTTGAAGGGTGTGGTCCACGTGGGCTGGAGACCTGAGCCCGAAATAGTCAGAGTAGGATGAATGGGAAGCATGGCTTCTTGGAGGGCCGGCGAGGCTGGACTGTAGGGTCTTTTACCAAAGTGTGGTCCATGACCAGCAATGAGCATCACCTGGAAACTCATTAGACATGCAGTATTGGGGACCTCACCAGACCCACTGAATCACAACTTATTTATCACGATGGCCGCATGTCTTGGTACACATTAGAGTGTAAGAACTTCTCTAGTTACACTGCCTGGGGCTTCAGCAGCGATGCCAAGACAGACTCAGCGCCAAGGAAGAGAGTGGGACTGTATGAGCCGAATGCTCCCCTCTGTCCTGGGACTGGATACGTGGCAGCAGCGGTCAGAAGCCTTCCTCCAGTCTTCTGGGCTGTGCAAGCACCAGAGTCTCCTCACCACCCAAGGGTGGACATCCTCCAAAACATGACTGAGATGGAATTTCCCACCAACTCTGAAGTGAGTTAGTGAATTTACAAAGTAACATCTGATGCACCTTCCACCTGAGTGCTGTGGAGTCAGTGTATACCCTTCATGTGGTTAAATCAACTTCCTGCCAAGGCATATGGGAAACACCTACTCTGTACTATCAACACATTCAATAGATTTTAATTCTTTTTGTTGAAAATTCACTAGAGTGAAAAAGTGTTAGTCGCTCAGTTATGTCCAACTCTTTGAGATCCCATGAACTATAGCCCATAGGCTCCCCTGTCCATGAAATTCTCCAGGCAAGAATACTGAAGTGGGTAGCCATTCCCTCTTCTCCAGAGGATCTTCCTGATACAGGGATCAAACCCAGGTCTCCTGCACTGCATGTGGATTCTTTACCATTTTAACCACCAGGGATCTTTGAAAATTCACCAACATACACATAATTCATTTTGGTGCATAACAATCTCAAGATCTTGGTGGCTGTAACAGATATCCCTTTCCCTACTCAGGGCCCTCAGGCTCGCTGGCTCTGCTGGGATCCGCTGGGCTTGACGCCGAGGCACGTGTGGAGTTCAGATCCACTCAGTGTCACCACGTAGCAGAACCAACAGCCACACAAGGCTCATTCTTCTCATTGCCGATGGCATAAGTCAAACATCCAGGCAAAACCATAGTGCATCTCATAGTATCTCCAAAAACCTAATCCAGCTTATATGTTATTGGATAAATCAAGTCAGATGGCCATGCCCACATAGGTGAGAAAGCCTGCTCCATGCACTGTACTGAGAAGCAGGGCAATCCTGCAGCAAAAGAAGAGAGGAGAGAAATGGGAACAGAAATCCCATCTCGCAAAATACATAAGCCCATTTCCAGCCTTGGCCAACCTAATGCACCCAAGCAAGGCTGTCTGGAAAGCTGAAGGCTCTGTTGGCCAAGGACCAAGAATGTGGGCAGGAAAAGAGAGAAGGCTGCTTTCTTTGTAGAATGCTGAAGCTGTCATTTTAAATATGCCCTGCTCATTTCTTATTAACCTGATCTGAAGGAAAAAAAAAAAAAAAAAAAAAAATGCCAGTTAACTTCAGGATTAATTGATGCAGTTTTGGTTAGTCAAGGTTTCCCTGGCTGTATTTTTAATATTCATTAATCATGAATTTTAAAGAAAATTTAGTATTAATATATGTTGAGAACATGCTTTCTTCTAGAAAAGTATCAAATCAACAATGTAGGGTATAAAAATAGCAGCAAGAATGATGCCAGAATTTAATGAATGTTTACTATGTGCTAGACCTATTTAATCCTCAACCAGCCCTATAACTTATATTATTATCCTCATTTTACAAGTGAGGAAACCGAGACTTAATTACCAATTAAGTCATTTTCTCAGGGTCAGACAACCAGCCAGAAGCATAAAAAAACCTTGAAATGAAAATCTCTTAGCCTCACTGTTCTTTTCTGTAAACCTCCGCCTTGATATTATGAGCTATAAAGATAAAACCTATAACAGCCAGGTGTATTGTAGGCTTTCTAGAAATGATGTTACTTTGAAAGAACACAGCTTCTTGATCTGAAACAGGCTGCACCATTCCTCGGTGTAGGAAATAGGCTTAACTATTCTGATCATCAAGTCCCTAGAAGGAATGACAACAGATAATCAAATTATTAATTTCTTCCAGGCTTCTCTCCAAAATGCTAAATGAGGACTTGAAAGGAGTATGAAGGCAGGGTGGAAGGGGTTCCAAGAGAGAAGAACTGAGCTTTTAGCTCTTTATACTGGTAGGAGGAGGAGGTTCAAGGTGAGGGAGGAAGAACCAAAAGAAGTGGTTAAACTTACATCAGTCTTTTCCCAAAAGCCAGCCAGTGGGAGCTCTCCCAGGCTGGGGACTGGGGACCTGGCAGCAGCAAAAAGCCCACATGCCAGAGAAATCAGCCATCACCCTATATTTGGTATCTAGCTAAAGATACCATTCCTGCTGCAAATCCATTTATAGTCCCTAAAGACATTTGAATCCAAAGACCATAAGAGAATGTTATTAGCAAGTTGAGAAGTCATAAGAAGGAACTTAACATGCCTCTTTGTAAAGTGTGTTTAAAGAAGAATCGAACATAGACTCCACAAACATTGAAAGGATAATAAAGAAATATTTTCAACAAGTCCACATACACAAGTTCAACAACTTGGATGAAATGCACCAACTCCTTGAAAACCAGAAATTACCTAAACTCAACCAAGATGAAATAGATAACCCAAATGGTTCTATAACTATCAAATCAATTAAATGTATAGTTAAAAACCTCCCACAACAAAATCTCCAGGCCAAATCACTGGCAAATTCTACCAAACATATAAGAAATAGCATTAAATATGCATAATCTATTCCAGGGCATAGAAGAGGAAGGAAATGTTTCAACTAGTTTTATGAAGCTGGTTTTATCAAAACCAAAGACAATACAGAAATTAAAAGTATAGACCGATATGTCTCATGCATTTAGGTACAGAAATATTCAACAGAAGGTTAGCAAATTGAATTCAGGACTATATTAAAGGGGCCAAGTTAGGAAGAGGGCGTGGCTTGGGCAAGGCAGAACAAGAGGGTCTTTTGGGTGATGAAATTATTCTGTATCCAGATTGTGGTGAAGGTCATACAGACCCAAAGATTTGTTTAAATTTATGGACCTGAACAGACAGAAGAAAGCCAATTTTGATGTATCTTAACTCTTAAACACATTTTAAAATTCATGTTTCTTGGGGGGATAGATTTTTTAGAAAAAAATACCGATTGTGATAGACATGGTTATCATCCCCTGATGTCCATTCTCCCTGTCTTCTTTCTAATAATGGGTTGTCTCTGTGAGTGTTGGAAGGGCAGTCGGCTGCCCAGCCAGAGCCTGGTTTCCGCCTCCCTTGCAGTTGGCTGCAGCCCTAGGTTTTGGCTAGTGAGATATGAGTACCTCCTTGAGAAAGAAGGTGAGGGCAGCCTCCTTATCCTTCCCCGTCTTCTCCTGGAGGTGGTGCTGGTGAGCTCCTCTCAACCGCAGGATGCGGCCAAGAGGAACCCGCGCCTTAGGTCAAAGGACAGCCACCTGTTGACGAGGCAGCCATCCGGGGCCAGCTGGAAGCCCAAATGACCTCACAGAGTGGAGTCCAACCTTCTGTGCTGAACTGGTCACATGCGATAAAATGAAACTTTGAACTTGTGTAGACTAATGCATTTTACAGTCAGAGCAACTTCATCCTTCCCATAATTAATATACATGTTCATTGTTGGAAAATTTCAAGGGTAAAGCAGAAATCATGCAGAGTCCTGGGCATGGGAGACAGGATATGTGGAGAGAATTCCTTGTCAGCCCTTAGACTGAAGTAACCCACCCAGGAAACCCCTCTGTCTAGAGATGCCACCCCTGAGACACTGCTCTTCAATGCCAGAGTGAAACAAAATTGGCAGCCAAATCCTGCTGAGGATTGTTCCTGCGGCGCCCCCGGTAAGAGAAATCTGTGTTACAGAATAGTTTAGAGCTTGGTCTTTGGAGCTGGAAAGCAGTGGGTTCAGTCCTAGCCCCACTTCTTACTGCCTGTGTGAGGCTTGGGCAGGCGTCTCAACTTCTCAGAGTTTCAGTTTCCTCTGCCCTGAAACAAGACTAAACAACAGCACCTTCATCGGGCATTGTTATGAGAATTAAATGGGATTAGAGACAGGAAGGGCCTGGCACATCATCAGTGCTCCATAAATGGGAGCACTGAATCATGTATTCATACACTACATGTCAATTAAGTGCCTACTGTGTGCAAGACAGATTTCTACGTGCTGGGGTGCAGAATGACACAGAAAAGATCCTTGCAACCCTGGAGCTTATTTTTAACCAAAATTTTAAAATAACAATAAATCTGATGAAATTAAGATGGATGAAGAGAGACACTGTTAGTAGTAAGCAGCTCTGACATGCGTGGAGATGTTTGGATTCAGTTTCTTCCCTCGGTTCTGCACGTCATGCAGAAAGCTGGGCAGGCCGGGCGGGCAGTGAGGACGCTCAGGGGCTCGTGCAGGAGAGCCTGTGCGGTGCACCACCCTGTGAGCTGTGCCAGGCGCCCTGCTCTGGGTGGTGTGTGCAGCATCGCTGAGTGTGGACGAAGCCTGTACCTGCCAGAGCCCTGCACTTCCAGGGCAGGTGCATAAACCTGGGATTCTGAGGACAGAGCAGGAGACAGAAGTCTCCGGTACGCCAACCAGATTTCAGATCTTCTGGCCCCTCTCTTGGGAGCACAAGTGGTCCCCTTTGGGGAGCTCTGCAGTTACCTTTTTCAGCCTAATGGAGGGCAGGCTGTTTTCACTGAGATGGATTTCTCTATCCACAGATCAAGAACTGAAGAGCAGTTTTCAACCCTATGGTTCATCTAGGGTTGAATCACGTCTAGATCTTTAAAAAGCAACAACACTCAAGCCCTCACATTTTCAGAAAGTCTGCTCTGGGGCAGCCCCAGGATGGAGACGGGGTGCTCTTGCAATGTTCCCAAGTGATTAGATGTGACCTCAAGTTTGGGGGCCACCCGCTCTAGATCCAGTGTTCACTCTTAGACCAATCACAGACCACCCTTGCCCACAGAGAGGGACGGCCCAGATGCTGTGCTGTCTACCCTCTCCTGCTGCCTTTTAGACAAGAGTGGTCACGGTAGAGAAAGGACTAGGAACGTTTCCAAGGGAGAAGCAAACTGCTTCCCCGCAGTGGGGACCCTTCCGTCCTTCTCCCCCTGTAGCCTCTCCTCCATCAGTCCATGGCCTCTCCAAGGTCCAACCAAACAGCAGGCTGTCTGCTTCCAAACCTCCCCTCTGGTGACACCAGCCCACAGGGCCTCTGCTTCATTGAAATCTGGCCCCTTTCTGTAGTAACTGGGTTTTACAGTTTATGAAGAATCATCGCATATGTTGCATTATTTAATTCTCTCAACAACCTATGAGACAAGTGTAACTACTCTACAAAGGGAGAAGCCACAAATTTAGAATATTAAATGATGTGCAAAGACCCCTTAACCTGTAACTGGCGGGTCTGGAGCCCGGGTCTCCTTGCTCCAGAGTGCTCTCAATTTCTACCCTACCTGGAAAATCCCTTTAAGCAGCATCCTACCACGTAACCCCTTAATTTCTATATCTTTCAAGGCTGTTAGCTTAACCTTCCCAAGTCCTTGATCATAAAATTTACATTTTGTTTCCTCCTATGTTGTCCATTGTGATAGACTGGTTCATTCATGATAGTACCAATTCAAACGAATTTATTCAAATATGAAAATATAAATTCAAATGAATTTATTAGGTGAACATATATCGTTCACCTAATGCCTAAATGAAAATGATTGTTACTTACCAAAAGAAAGAGAAAGAAAAATTCATTTTCTTGGAAAGATTGACTGCACAAAGTAAGGCACACTTCTCTAACCTTAGGTCTAAGTTCTAGGTTTTGAGAGGGCTTCCTTGGTGGCTCAGCAGTAAAGAACCCACCTGCACTGCAGGAGACACACGCAAAAGACGGCGGGTTCAGTCCCTGGGTTGGGAAGATCTCCTGGAGAAGGGAATAGCAACCCACTCCAGAATTCTTGCCTGGGAAAGCCCATGGACAGAGGAGCTTGGAGGGTTCAGTCCCTGGGTGGGGAAGATCTCCTGGAGAAGGAAATGGCAACCCGCTCCAGAATTCTTGCCTGGGAAATCCCATGGACAGAGGAGCTTGGCAGGTTCAGTCCCTGGGGTTGCAAAAGAGTGGGACATGACTTAATGAGTCAACAACAATAGCATCTAGATTTGAGAACTAACAGAGACATGGGCCACTCTGAGCTGGTCTTCCTGACTAGTTTACTATGAGCATAGGAGGCTCAGGGTTATGAGGATTTGGGTACTGTTGTATCTTTAATAAAGCCCTTCATGGAGTCATACATTTCCCTCAGTTCAGTTCAGTTCAGTCGCTCAGTCGTGTCCGACTCTCTGCGACCCCATGAATCGCAGCATGCCAGGCCTCCCTGTTCATCACCATCTCTCGGTGTTCACTCAGACTCACGTCCATCGAGTCTGTGATGCCATCCAGCCATCTCATCCTCGGTCGTCCCCTTCTCCTCCTGCCCCCAATCCCTCCCAGCATCACAGTCTTTTCCAATGAGTCAACTCTTCTCATGAGGTGGCCAAAGTACTGGAGTTTCAGCTTTAGCATCATTCCTTCCAAAGAAATCCCAGGGCTGATCTCCTTCAGAATGGACTGGTTGGATCTCCTTGCAGTCCAAGGGACTCTCAAGAGTCTTCTCCATAAAAACCATAGCCTTGACTAGACGGACCTTAGTCGGCAAAGTAATGTCTCTGCTTTTGAAAATGCTATCTAGGTTGGACATAACTTTTCTTCCAAGGAGTAAGCGTTTTCCTACATAAGCTTTATTTAGCAGAGGTGCCGAAAGGTCTCGAGATAGCAGTAATTCACTTTTTCTGGAAGGTCACTGGCCTCATCACTTTTTTTTTTTTTGCAGGAAAATGATGAATGGTTAATTGAAGGTAGAGTCATCCGGAACCAACATTCAAGTGATTTGCACATTGAGTAAAAAACATTACCTTCGCCTCATCCTCAAGATGAATTTTTTTTAAATTCGTCAAAGTACATTGATAGAAATGATCAGAATACAAGTCTTTAAGCATTTGCTAATTTCATTCAAATCCAAAGGACACCAGCACAAAAGGCTTGGTGAAGGGCATTTCCTGTTGTCCTCTCAGGTAGGCTGGATTTCTTCTTTCACAGCAGTCAGGTTAAGCAGCTCTGTTGTGTGGTGGGAGCTGGTTGGCTGCCAGCTGTAGCACTGTACGGACCTGGAGATGTTTCTAATAAGATGAGAGTGGGGGGCTGCCTCTGGGAGAGATGGGAAGATGTGCTACAAAAAGGAGGAAGATTTGACCCTCCAGGGAGAAAGTTCACGATTGAGAAATAACTACATTCCCAGTTAAATTTCCCACAGGGGATCCATGCAGCCAAGCAGAATACACACCTTCCCTCTCCATGGACTGAGCTGAAACTGAGTGTGGTGAGACCACACCGGACCCTGTGGTTCCGAGACCTCCAGCTTCTTCCCATCTCTGTACGTTCACACAGTACCTCCTCCTAGCCCAGATGGGAAGAGCAGTGGATTAGACACTGAAGAAGAAAAGATGCATGAACCCAAAGACGAATGCCTAGCAAAGTCAGCTATCCAAAATGTCTAAAAGTGAACAAAAAATCAGTGATTCTGGGACACACCATGAAGTCTAGCATACATGCAATTATAATCCCCAAAAAGAAGGAAAGAGGAAACAGGAAAAACTTTATGAAGAAATAATATTTTCAAATTTTATTAAAACTATAAATCCAGAAATCCATGAATAGCTACAAACCTGAAGGAGGATAAATGCTAAGAAAACCATACCAAATCACACCACAATCAAATTCCTGAATCCTAGTCATAAAGAGACCATTTTAAAAGAATTCAGACAAAGAAGATGTTTTAAATACACACAAAAAGTAAGAATGACTAGATTTTTAGGAAGAAATTGAAAAAAACAGAAGAGAATGGAGCAAAACATTTAACATAATAAAATGAAATGATCACCCGACAATTATATGCCCAGTAAACATTTTTTTTTAATGAGGAAAAATTGAAGACTTTTCAAAAGAAAATGTTTCTTTATCAGCAGAATTGTAAATACAGTTCTTCAAGTGAAGGAAAATGATACTTAATGGAAACTTGTATCTATGCAAAGAAATAAGCAACAGAAATTTTAAATATTTAAAATATGGGTAAAAAATATTTTTTCTGGGTAAGTAAAAAATTTTTTTTCAGTTAAAAAACTCCTTAAAAGATAACTAGCTGTTTAAAACAAAAACAATAAGAATATATTGTAGGGTTTATAATATAGAAGTAAATAAAATACATGATAATAGCACAAGAGATGGGAGGGGGAAATGGAAGTATATTTGTAAGGTTCTTGTATGTAAGAGATACCCTTTAAAGGTAGGCCTTTATTATTAAAGATGAATATGATAAACTCTAAAATACATACACGCACATCCAGAGCAAAAGATATTGCTAAGTGAATGGTAGAGATTAAAAAAAAGAATAATAAAGAATATTCGATATAAAATAAGGAGGAAAAGAGAAAAAAAAGAAAGAGGTGGAAAATATTATTTAAAATAGAAAACAGAGGCTTCCCTGGTGGTCCAGTGGTTAAGAATTCACGTTGCAATGCAGGGGACCCCGATCCAGTCCCTGGTCTCGGAAGATCCCACGTGCCACAGGACAGCTGAGTCCATGCACCCCAACTACTGAGCCCGGGCACCTAGAGCCTGTGCCCTGCAGCAGAAGCCGCTGCAGTGAGAAGCCCATGTGCCACGGCTAGAGAGTAGCCCACACCCGGCAAGGAAATAAGCAATTTTATAAAAAGAGCCCCAGATAGAAAACAAACAATATGGTAAACTTAAACCCAACCGTATCAGTAATTACATTAGATATAAGTGGCCTAAACACTAGCCTCATGGGGCTCTTTAATTAAAATTTTGATAAAATCAATAACTTATTTCTTCAGTCACACTATCAATATTTTGAGTGCTTAATAGCCACCAAGCTAGCATAGCATATTGGACATACCATTTATAACATTTCCATGATCACAAAACTCTATTAGAAAAGGCTGGTCTAAATATTCCAATTAAAAGCAAAGATATGAGACTGAATTAAAACAAACAAACAAAAAAAACCCAGCCATCTTCCAGAAGAAAACACACACACACAAACATGTATATAAGAGGAAGAGGTGGGTCAGAAGTTAAAGGATAGAAAATTTTTACCATGTAGCCAGTGGCCTTAAGAAAGCTGGAGTGGTTCTGTTAATGTCAGGCAAAGCAGATTCGTGAACCAGACACATTAACCGTGGATAAAGAGCAATGTTTCAAAATGATGAATGGGTCATTTTACTTAACTTTTATAATACTAGAGAGGACTTCACCATACTAAAGATGTTTGTACCCCATAACAGAGATCCAAAACCCAGGAAACACTGTACTGGACATGCCCTCCTACTTGAGGAAACATGAAAAATGAAACAAAATATGTGAAACAATGGTTTTCAAGCATTAGACATCAGGCAACAGAGGATGGGGGTCCCTGGAAGACAGGAAATGAATGAAGCGTTCCCTGAGTGGAGGAGACCAAGCCAACAGTCCCGGGAGATGAGTGTGGCTGGAGACCACGGGACAGACGCTGGAGGAAAGAGCGGTGGACGGAGAGGGGCTCTGATCCCCATCAGTTAGTGAGCAGCGCAGTGAACTGTGAAAGTGTTTAAGCTTGGAGAAGAAACCGCCTGAGAGGAGGAGGGGGAGCATTACCTGGAGCTGATACAAAACCAGGAATAACATCTGTTCACCAGACAGGAAAACCTCATAACAGAGAGGGCTTTGGCTAGAATACTCAAAGGGTCTTGCCTGCACAGTAAGCAAAAACTAACCCTACATTGATTTCACAGGGCTGTAGGTGTGTTGAAACATCAGATTTTACACTTTACATATGCACAATTTACTTCATGTAATTATAGTTCAAAGAAGCTGTTTTGCAAAAAGGATTTATATGAGTGATCTTATGCCAGTCAACCCAACAATATGAATAAAATGAGCAAATTCTTTGAAAAACATTAAATACTAAAACTGTATCAAAAAAGAAAGAAACAACTGAAGAATTAAATATGTATTTATGAAATTGAATTCATAATTAAAACATTCAAAGAAAATTATAGTCATAGATGCCTTGCCTGGCAAATTTTCTGTAACATTTAAGGAAGAAATATACCAATCCTATTCAAATTCTTTCAGAAATTAGAGAAGGGAACACTTTCCAACTTATTTCATGGAGGCAGCATTATCTTACAGGAAAAGAAAATTACAGGTAAACATCATTCATGAACATCAATTTAAAAAAATCCTTAAACAATTTTAGAAAATCAATTCCAACTATATAAACATAGCACATCATGACCCATTCGGTTTTATTCCAGGAATGCAAGTTTAACTTAACATTGGAAAATTCATCAATGTAACTCACCTTAATAAGAGCAAACTTAAAAATAATGAAAAACCAATAGGTTCAGGAAAATCATTTGACAAAATTTAAAACCCAGCTATGAAAGAACTCTCAGAAAGCTAGGGATAGGAAAGAATGTCTTAAACCTAATAAAAGGCCTCTATGAGAAGCTTATAACTAGCATTATCAGAAAAGTAGTGATGAGTAAACCTATGCTGCCCTCCAAAGTTCAGGAACAAGGCAGTGCGTCCAAGTTCAATGCTTTTATTCAACATCATCCTGGAGGTCAAAGCCAGTGTACTAAGGCAAAGGAAAAAAGATATAAATGGCCCACAGATTGGAAAGGAAGTTTAACTGTCATTATTTGGAGACACTATATTTGTATAGGAAGAATATCTTTAGAATCTTCAAAAAGGACATTAGAATTGAATGAGCTTAGCAAAATCACTGGATAAAATTCACAATTAGTAAACATAATTAATTGTATTTCCATATACTAGCAACAATTGGAAATTGAAGTTTAAAAATAATGCTGTTTATAGTACCACCAAAAATCAGAAGTAGGTAGGGATATATTTACATGAAATATTTTAAAGAAATATCCACTGTACACCATAAAGCACTGCTAAAACAAAGACCACCTAAATAAATGGATTGGAGAAGGAAATGGCAACTCACTCTTAATATTCTTGGCTGGAAAAACCCCATGGAGCCTGGCATGCTGCAGTCCATGGGGTCACAGAGAGTTTGACATGACTTAGCGACTGAACAACAAATAAGTGGATAGTTACAGCACTTTCATGGGAAGAAAGACTCATTAAGATGGCGATTCTCTTCAAACTGATCTACAGACGTAATACAATCCCTAATTCTCAAGAGACTTCTTTTTGTAAAATTATGCAATTCTGAAATTTACATAGAAATGCAAAGAATCTAAATTATCCTGAGAATTTTGAAAAGCCAATAACAAGGTTGCTGCTGCTGCTGCTGCTGCTAAGTTGCTTCAGTTGTGTCCAACTCTGTGCCACCCCATAGACGGCAGCCCACCAGGCTCCTCTGTCCCTGGGATTCTCCAGGCAAGAACACTGGAGTGGGTTGCCATTTCCTTCTCCAATGCATGAAAGTGAAAAGTGAAAATGAAGACGCTAAGTCGTGTCTGACTCTTAGCGACCCCATGGGCTGCAGCCCACCAGGCTCCTCCATCCACGGGATTTTCCAGGCAAGAGTACTGGAGTGGGTTGCCATTGCCTTCTCCAAATAACAAAGTTAGAGTACTTATATTATCTGATTTAAAGACTTGTTATAAAATTTACAGTTATCAAGATAATGTGGCATCAATGTAAGAACAGATACATTGACCGATAGAGCCAGAAAGTTCAGTTCAGTTCAGGTCAGTCGCTCAGTCGTGTCTGACTCTTTGCAACCCCATGAATCGCAGCACGCCAGGCCTCCCTGCTCATTACCATCTCTCGGAGTTCACTCAGACTCACATCTATCGAGTCAATGATGCCACCCAGCCATCTCATCCTCTGTCGTCCCCTTCTCCTCCTGCCCCCAATCCCTCCCAGCATCAGAGTCTTTTCCAATAAGTCAACTCTTCGCATGAGGTGGCCAAAGTACTGGAGTTTCAGCTT
>SJYT01050892.1:0-61973 GCA_006410635.1 Cephalophus harveyi | reverse complement strand
CAGATGTATTTTATTACAACAGACTTTAAAGCTGTCTCTTATACACATCTTGTGTTGTTTTATGTGTTCTTCCTTATTGATAATAGGTTAAAACTATAAATAAAAACTTTTTTCTATAAAATATGGTTAAAAATTAGGACAACTTTTGTTTTAACATTTAGCAGCATATGTTGTTCAAATTACAACTTGAATAGAAATGAAATATTTTAAAATTAAATTCTAAGCAATTAAAAAGTTAAGACTGTTTTTTTCCCACAGTGCTTATGCTTAAAATTCATACTAACTTGGAATGACTATGCATGTGAGACCTATTATATGATAATTTCTTTTTTCCACAGATAACAAATTGCTGACTAAAAATCAAGGTGCTGTACTAACTCTATGAAGTAGCTAAGAAAACACTGCAGATTTTAACAGTTTTTTTTCTTTTTTCTCTAGTTTTATTGAGAAGCAATTGATATATATCACTATATAAGTTGAAGACAAAATCGAGTGATAACTTGATTTACATGTATTGTGAAATGAGTTTTGTATAAGTTCTTGTTAAGATTATTCAGTTACACTTATTGCATTCAAGCCATTTGGCAAGTTGTTGTTCTATCTGGGGTTGCTTGATAGGAAAGGTGGATGTTCCACATAAAATAGTACAGAAGTTTCTAACTAATTCCATGGGATCTATCTGCAGATTGTTGGACTGGCACATATTCAGATATTTGCCACTTTTTAGTTTCTATCACTATAGTCTTTTCCACATTTGCTGCCATGGAGGGGGTATAGTATAGTATATAATTAAGGCATTGGCTCTGAAGCCTGTAGGGGCTCAAATCCTAGATCCGCCAATTGTTAGTAATGTGACATTGGACAAAGTATCAACTTTTCTGTTACACAATTTCTTTCCATCAGTAAGATGGATATTTTTAAAAAGTTCTTATGGGTCTAATGAGAAGATAAAATGAGATGTTGCATGCAAAGCACTTAGCTATTTCCAGTGGGCAATAAGGCACAGCTCTCAGAAGGTTTTTGCCCACACTTTATCTTTTTCTACTCTTAAGTGATCCTAGCTTTGGGAAAATGGAAGGAAATACCTTCTTCCCCAGATCACGGAGATGGAGCCTGACATCTACTTGATTCTTAGGAACAGCGGGCTTGTACAGTCTTGTAAAGTGAGGAGATGTTAAGGGAAAAATGGAAGAGATGTATTACAATGCTAGGAATATTCAACCCAGAGAAGGAATATATGGATTCATGAGGAGGGAGTTACCTTTAGGGAAACAGCATCAATGTGAGCCTGACATTTCCCCTATTCTGGTTCTTATCTGGTTCACCTTCTGGCTTGATTTAAGATGCTCTACGCTTTTGTTCAACAGTTGACCCTTGAAGAATGTGGAGGTTAGGGGCATGGAGCCCCCAGAAGCAGTCAAAAATCCATGTAAAACTTTACAGTCATTCTTCTGTATCTGCAGTTCCACATCTGCAGATGCAACCACTGAATCATGTAGTACTGTAGTATTTACTGTTGAAGAAAATCTGTGTATGAGTGGACTTGTGCAATTCAAACTCATTTTGTTCAAGGTCAACTGTACTTTAGTGTTTTTTTTTTTCTTCCATACTCCTGAAAGTTTATATGTCAGCTGGTAATTAAGGATTTTACAACTATGAAATTGTAGGTTCTCTTAATCAGAATTCTTACGTGAATGGTCGTAATTGGAATCAGATCTTCTTTGGGAAATATCATCTTCTACAGTAATGCCTCTGTGTTTTTGTTATTTCCTTTACACTATAGGCAGTGACTATCAATCCAGAGAAAGATGCTTTGGGTAGATAGTCTGAGATAATTACTTAGCATGGAACTTAAGGAAAGGTGTGTCATTGTAGGATATTTGGCTATTTAACCACTTTATGAAAATACCATATAGTTTAAAAGTTTACAAATATTTCTAAGTGCCTCAGCTAGGCCACAGCAGGAGGGAGACAGTGAAATTCAGACCAGTGAACAAGATCAACCCAACAGTAATAAAGTGGTCACAAAGCACTTTATTAAAAGCATAAAGTACATATCCCATTGTATTATCAGTATTTTCACAATTCCTTAAGATTGAGGGCTCCTTGTAGGAAACTATAGAGTCTTATTTGAATTTGGATTTTTTTTTTTTTTTTTTTTTGCCTGGAGAATTCCATGGACAAAGGAGCCTAGGGGGCCACAGTCCATGGGGTTGCAAAGAGTCAGACACGACTGAGTGACTAACACACACACAGACCTGGTTTTTAATTGGAGGGTGACTGCTTTACAATATTGCGTTGGTTTCTGCCATACATCAGCATGAATCAGCCATAGGTATACACAGTGTCCACAGCACAGAAAACTGTAACAAATGTGAAAAGACTGCCCTCAGGTTGGGAGAAAATAATAGCAAATGAAACAACTGACAAAGGATTAATTTCTAAAATAAACGAACAACTCATGTAGCTCAATACCAGAATTTGGATTTCTAATGCTCAGTACATGTGTGCTGTGTGAAGGAATGAATGAATGAGCAGACAAGTCAGTTTGGCACCACGTGTCTCTGAAGAAAGTTTATGCTGGTGACGTAGTAAGTCAAGAGTGACTTGAGTCTTACCTAGTAGTTTGTGCTGTTTACTTGGAAAGCTCTGATGCTACTTTAACTCCTGAATCAACATTAGATATATTGAGGAATGCCATTATTTAATGCACACCTTTCCTAGTGATTGCTCTCTAGATAAGAATCAGGGTTTTTCATGAATTGCTACTTTAAAGTCAATCTTTATCTTGATTGAATTGAAATATGCAGTTCTAAAACTAAATTCTACATACCTGTGATAATGTAAATTACTTTCCAGAAATAATTTACTTACATCAACCCCAACTGATCCTTTCCATACTGAGAATCACACTACAGAAGGTTTTTAATTCTCAACTCAGTGGTTTCAGACTTGGCCATGTAACATGCTTTAGCCAATAATGTGAATGCAAGTGACAGGTGCCACTTCTCAGCAGAGACTTTAAGAGCCGTAATGTGGTTCTGCCATTATTCTTTCCTTCTACTACAAAATTCTTATGTCTCAGCTAGAGTCTGATCTTCAGCCTTGATCTTGTAATGAAGATGAGAAGAGATACCCATAGTGACCATGAAAAGGAAGTAATTCCATTCATGGTTGTTGCCCATCACTGAGACTTTAGGGCCATTTGTTATCGTAGAATAACTTAGCTAAGCTGTTTGATACAATGGCTTTTAATTAAAGTGACTATATGATTTATTGTCAAACCTGGACATTTCTGAGAGTTACAGGAGATTTTATGACCAACTTGTATAAACTGGTACTGTCTCAACAAACAGAGGCTGTACAGTCATCCTATTTGTATGGAAAACAAAGTGATGGATGGAATAATTCTGTGCCTTTCTTTGACACTCTTACTCTCCTTTGATGCAGTCACTTTGTTGGAGCTTACAATGAACAGATTTTGCTTTCTTGACTGACTCCCCTTTTTTGCTGAAGCATATCCTTCGAAAAGGTGCATGAGACATTCATTAAAAAACTTTTAGAGTCTAAACTGACTCTATTTTTAATTTTCACACTTCCTTTATAGTTTGGCTTGGACAACATTTTAAGTAAAAAAACATTTTCCCTTAGATTTTGAAACATCGCTCTACTCCACTGTCATTAGCATTCAATATTGCTGTTGTGAAATTTGATATCATTCTCATTTTCATTCCTTTATGTTGACAGGCTTTCTCTCTCTGGAAACTTCTTCTCATTATCTCTGGCATTCTGAAATTTTGAAATGATGCATATTCTTTCATTGCTCTAGTCACTCAGCAGACTCTCTCAAACTGTAGATTTTTTCCTTATAAATCTGAAACAATGTCTTGTGCTCCTTCTTTGAGCTGTTCCTCTCCATTGTCTCTGCTCCCTCATTTTCATACTCCTTTCATTCACTGGCCATCCTAGATCAACTCAAGGAGGATTTTTGTGGGTTCTTTCTAACCATTGTTTTTATATTTTCCGACTTTTTAGTTTTTTATTCTGCCTTCTTGGTGATATCTTCTATTTTAACTTTCAACTATTTGATTTATTTTGGATATTTTATGACGGCTAATTCCCAAGAGCTCTTTCTTACCCTCTGATCATTGTGTAGGCTACTCATATTGTTTTATGAGTGCAATATCTTGTATTATGTCACTGGGGATATTATTTATAACTTATTTGAATTTTGCTGTGCATCTGGCTTGCCTGTCTCTTTTGTTTTTCCTTTCAGCTTTTTTAAAAATAGTTTATTTAGCTTTGGCCGTGCTGGGTCTTTGCTGGTGCGTGGGCTTTTCTCTCCTTGTGGAGAGCAGGGCCACTCTCCAGGTGTGGCACGCGGGCCTCTCACTGAGGTGGCCTCTCCTGCTGTGGAGCACGGGCCTTAGGCACCTGGGCTTCAGTAGTTGCCATGCGAGGGCTCAGTTGCTGCGGTTTCCTGGGTTCTAGAGCACAGACTCAAGTAGTTGTGGTGCATGGGCCTATGGCTCTGCTGCATGTGGGGTCCTCCTGGACCAGAGACCCAACCCGTGTCTCATGCATTGGCAGGCGAATTCCCCACTGAGCCACCTTCAGCCAATCAGGAAGGGATTGACTTAGCACACCTGAGGTAAACCCAACACATTTCACAGAAAGTCCTACCTTCAGAACTATCCTTTGGCTGGCTCTTGGAGGATAAATTCTGAGCCCTTGGAATATCCTACTTAATAAGATTGATTTTGTATGCTTGAGACCTTGGGCCGCACTGAACCAATGTGATCCAATGGTTTGTGCTAAAACAGTGATTTATGTTGACTGCCTGGTTTTGTACTGGAGAAGGGAGACTGAAAGCTCAGTAGCTGAGGTTACTCACGCAGGTTCTGCTTGCCTACATGACTGACTCCCAGTAAAAACCCTGGGTACCCAGGCTCCAGTGAGCTTCCCTATTGGCACAACTTTTCATGTGCCACAGAGCATTGCTGGGAGAATTAGTTGTATCACTATATGACTCTACTGGGATGGGAAGCCTGGAAACATACCTGGCTTTTTTTGGGTTTCACCCCATGTACCTTTTCTCTTTACTGAATTTAATCTGTGTTCTTTTATTGTAATAAAATATAGCTACAAGTATAACAGCTTTTCTAGTACTCTCAGTCACTCTAGTGAATCACTGAGCCTGAGGGTTGTCCTGGAAAACCCCAGCACAAAAGTGATTCTTACTTAACTCTGCATATTTTTAAGTAAGTGACTAAAATGCCCAAAGAGTTCTCAGATCATAAAGACAGGTTTGTTCATTTGGTTATAAAGTAGTGGTTCTCAAAGTGTTGTTCAAGGACTCCTGCGATCTCAGAGAAACTTGCAAGGAGTTCATGAGGTCAAAATTATTTTCATATTAAATATCAGACAGCTGTTTGCTTTTTCACTGTGTTAACATTCACACAGATGGTGCAAAGCACTGGTGGATGAAACTGCTGAAACCTCTTGCCATGAATAAAGGTAATGGCACCAAGCCATACCAGTATTATTCACCACCATAAGCTACTGTATAACATGCTAGTTTCACTGAAGGTTAACCTTGGTGAAATAGTAAAATTTATGAATTGAGTACACATTTTTTAACATTCTGTGTAAGAAAATGGCAAGTCTGCCTAGGATATTTCTGCTACACACTGTATACAGTGGCTGTCTCAAGGAAAAGCGTTAGTGCCCTTGTCTGAGTTGAAAGTTGAAGGGATTTTTTTTTCATGAAAACCATTTTTATTTACAAGAATGAATGATAGAAAAGCTATAATCATTTAGAGTTGGATACCTACCAGACATTTTCTTAAAAATCAATAAAGTGAGCATGTCACTTTAAGGAAAACAACTCACAATATTTTTTGCCAATGATAAAATTCAAGCTTTCAAGAAATATAAAAATTTGAAACACTTAAATTGGTCATGGGGAACTTGACAGCTTACCAATACTTATAGAGTTTTCTGATAATATCTGTGGTAATATTAACAAATGTGATTTTTTTGGATATTGTATAATGAAATGTGTCAACATTTGGAAGACCTCTATAACTCAGTGAGCAAAGATTTTTCTAAATGATAAATGCATGATGTTACAAAATCAAAAGATATGTTCAAAGTGCAAGATAGACCAATGGACTTTAATGGAACAGAGTACAAAAAGTTCACTGGTATAATTTCAGATTCTGCCTAAAGATAACCTTTAGAAACTACTGATTTCCAAGTTTTGGTGGAGTTTCAGTCTGCACTTATCCATAAAGGGTACTCAAATACATTTTCCATTTTCCAACTCTATATATTAGTGTGAGATTACAGTTTCTTCATATACTTCAACCAGAATGTTGCAACAGGTTAAATGCAGGAGCAGATATGAGAGCCCAGATGTATTTTATTACAACAGACTTTAAAGAGATTGTTCAAACTACCACTCTTCCACTAAATATTTTTTGTTTTAAGTAATTATTTTTCATTAAAAATGTTACTTATGTTATATGGTAGATTTGTTATTGTTATTTTGAAATAAATTAATAAGTATTTTAAAATTCCCAATTTAATTTCTAAAATGTTACAATTTGATACCTGTAATTTGCATAATTTGAAGCTATCAGTAATTTTTGTGACTATAAGGAGGTACAGGCACCAGAATTTGAGATGTGCTACTACAGGTCTTAGAAGGAAGACCTGGTCTTTTCATTGGAATGCTCCTAAATGTTATTATTTGTAGATGCATTTTTCTGAAATTGTTCATTTTCTTCCAGAGAGGAATTCCTCATTTCTTTGACTCTGGGCTATATGGTGGCATTCTGGGAGTGGGTCAGAGAAAGGGGGTTGCATATCCCTTAGTTCACTAGTGTACCTTGTCATCCTCTGGTTTTATCCTATGCCACACTCCTCTCCTCCATTCTGTTTGGTGGCCATAACTGTGAGGCCTTTTTGACTTTATTTCTCCAGAGAATAACCTCTGCTCTCCTGTCAGGTTGGGAGAAAGACAGTAGATAAATGCAGTGATAAATCACTTTTTGTTAATATTCTTTCTTCCTTAAGGTTTTCCACAGTGATTGCATCACTTTACATTCCCACCAACAGTGTGAAAATGTTCCCTTTTCTCTGCATCCTCATGAACATTTGTTATTTGTGGTTATTTGTGTTCTTTTTAATGATAGCCATTTTGACATGTGAGGTGATAGCTGATTGTAGTTTTGATTTGCATTTCTCTGATGATTAGCAATGTTGAGCTGCTTCATCTACTTTAATCATCTTAAAAGTCCTTTCTTAAATGCTTTTGATCCCTCTCTTCATATCTTTTTAGGCATATAGTAGGGTAAATAATGGCCCCCTCAAAAGATATCCATGTCCTAGCCTCTGGAAACTCTGAGTGTTCCCTTACATGGTAAAGACTTTGCAGGTGTGGTTAAGTTAAAAATCTTGAAATGGGAGACCATCCTGGATATACAGGTGGGCCCTAAGTATAACCACAAATGTCCATTTAAGAACGAGGCAGAGGAGATTTGTTACAGACAGGAGAAGGGGATGTGATCATGGGGCAGAAATTAAGATGATGGAGCCATAAGCCAAGGAATTGTGACAGCCATCCAAACTGGAGGAGGCAGGAAGAGCTTCTTCTCTAGGGTCCCCAGAGGCTGTGCCAACACCCTGATTTCTACCCAGTGATACTGATTTCATATCTCTAGATTCTAGAATCATAAGTCAATTTCTTTTAAGTCACTGAGTTTGTGGTAGTTTGTTATTGCAGCTTCAGGAAGCTAACATAAGACATAGTTGTTTAAGTTGGCTTAAAATTCAACATTCAGAAAACTAAGATCATGGCATCCAGTCCCATCACTTCACGGCAAATAGATTGGGAAACAGTGGAAACACTGACAGACTTTATTTTCTTGGGCTCCAAAATCACTGCAGATGGTGACTGCAGCCATGAAATGAAAAGACACTTGCTTCTTGGAAAAAAAGCTATGATAAACCTAGACAGCATATTAAAAAGCAGAGACATTACTTTGCCAACAAAGGTCCATCTAGTCAAAGGTATGGTTTCTCCAGTAGTCATGTATGGATGTAAGAGTTGGACTGTGAAGAAGGCTGAGCGCCGAAGAATTGATGCTTTTGAATTGTGGTGTTGGAGAAGACTCTTGAGAGTCCCTTGGACTGCAAGGAGATCCAACCAGTCCATTCTGAAGGAGATCAGCCCTGGGATTTCTTTGGAAGGACGGATGCTGAAGCTGAAACTCCAATACTTTGGCCACCTGATACAAAGAACTGACTCATTGGAAAAGACCCTGATGCTGGGAAAGATTGAAGGCAGGAGGAGAAGGGGACAACAGAGGATTGAAAGGTTGTTGCTGAGCCACAAAAGAGGCCTGGATTCTTGGCCTCCGGAGGAGAAGAATTCAATCCAGGGCCAGAGACAAGGCTTGATCACTCAGAGCTTTTGTGCAATAGAGTTTTATTAAAGTATAAAAAGGATAGAGAACGCTTCTGACATAGACATCAGAAAGGGGGCAGAAAGAGTACCCCCTTGCTAGTGTTAGCAATGAAGTTATATACTTCTAATTAGTTATTACAATGAATCAAAAGAATGTCTCAAGTTTGTGAAAATTTTAGCAGACCCACTCTCACAGTTACATTTTAGGATAACAAGATTAAAATTTAACAATAGAAAGATCCTCCAGACCCACTCCCATAATATACATTCTAAGATTTCAGGATTTGTCAAAAGGTTTTCAGGAAGGAGAAACGGTCCTCTAGCCAGATACATTGTTGTTGTATAATCCCTAGTACAGAGTTTAAACTGAGTTGTGTAATTGACTAAGACTAAGGAATGCAGAGGGGAAAAAAAGTTTGTCCTTTTCTTCTCCTTGAGGATTCCAGACCCCCAATCTCCGCTTTGAGAGACTCAGACCCCTTTCTCTTCCTTGGGGACTCCCAGACTTCTTATCAACCTACTTAGGAATTGACTCTCTCAGGATGAGATGGTTGGATGGCATCACCAACTCATGGACATGAGTTTGAGTAAGCTCCAGGAGTTGGTGATAGACAGGGAGGCCTGTGTGCTGCAGTCCATGGGGTCACAAAGAGTCAGACACAACTGAGTGACTGAGCTGAACTGATGCCATTTTAATGGGATTTTGCAAGTTAGGCTAGGTAAATGCATGTAGTCTTCAGCTATAATCATAAGCTTTGCAATAAGTTTCTAACTGCCATAAAGATGAAGCAAGCAGGGGAGGATTGAAATTTTGCCAGACTAGATAACTTTCTGATGTTTTGGAATGACTCAGCTGCCTCCAGGGGGTAGGGTTGGGAGTTGGGCCTTAGATTTCAGTCACTTGTTTTTTTTGGATTCTCAAGAAAGGAAGCACATCCAAATGACTGTAACGTATCTGGGATTTTTAAAATAGAAGCACATCCAAATGACTGTAACGTATCTGGGATTTTTAAAATAGCCAACAACAGGCATGAATTCTTGATCCAGCCCTAGAACTAGGAAGCCTTTGGAATATAATCAGGTTGGAGTAGGGGAATGAATTACTTTTCACATTTTCCGTTGCCTGGATGTGAGAACTTTTACAACTCTCCACTGAGACATATTACTTCTTTCTATGTGACTACCTTGTGAGCCTTTATGCAGTTTAAATCAAGAAAGGGATTGCAGCTTCCTCGCTTTTCCCTGTATTTGATGTTAATGATGCTTCCCGTTACATTCTCTGCACAGGAGCCAAACAGCACGGGAAACTGAAAGGAATAGTCATTAGGGGAGATGAGAGCTGTAACAGCAGAGTGTAAGCATTCTGAGGTCAGTGAACGGACTGAAAGATGGATATGGGCCCTGGAAGGGGTATCTTCTTTTCACAGTCAACAAGTATTTAGGTAGCACTCACAAAGTATAAAAATCTCAATGAAACAGCCTCTTTGGAAGCAAATAGTAACCTTCACCTTATCCTTGGCTTTTATTTTACTTGGGTAATCATAATACATAATGTAATGCATTAGTATGGTGGGTACCTGAAGGAGTATTTTCCAAATTACTTGAGTTTCTGGACATAGTGAGAAAGCAAAAACTTTAGCATCCAGAATTTACAACATTAAAACCTATGAAAAGACTGTTATTCAAATTGTCTTGATACATTATTAAAGAAATAAATCTCAGAATTTATAACAAAGTTGGGACTCAGATATTTTGTACAAATGAGATTTTTCTTTTCTTCTCATGATTAGAATTGCTTGGGAATTTTTAGTGATAGATATAGGTCTTTAAAGAATAATGATGAATAAAAGATGACAAATAAAACCTAAATCGACAGAGTAAGCCAAATAAAAAGAATTATATTAGACAGAAGCCAGAACATGACCATTTTAGGCAGTATGCCCACTGGGCTGTAATTAGGTTTAATGCTGTTTTTTTTCTGATACTTCAAATGCTGCTGGTGGTCAGTGAAAGTTTAAAATAATCAGAGACATATTCTGCAGTAATAAAGTTTATTTTTGCTGTACAGAGACATAAATACAGATAGTCAGTCAACTCATTTGCTTAGTTGTGTCTGACTATTTGCGACCCCATGGACTGCAGGACTCCAAACTTCCCTGTCCTTCACCATGTCCCGAAGTTTGGTCAAACTCATGTCCATCGAGTCAGTGATGCCATCCAACCATCTCGTCCTCTGTTGTCCCCCTCTCCTCCTGCCTTCAATCTTTCCCAGCATCAGGGTCTTTTCCAATGAGTCAGTTCTTTGCATCAGGTGGCCAAAGTATTGGAGTGTCAGCTTCAGCATCAGTCCTTTCAATGAATATTCAGGACTGATTTGTTTTAGGATGGACTGGTTGGATCTCCTCGCAGTCCGAGGGACTCTCAAGAGTCTTCTCCAACACCACAGTTCAAAAATATCAATTCTTCGGCACTCAGCTTTCTTTATACTCCAATTCTCCTATCTATACATGACTGCTGGAAAAACCATAGCTTTGACTAGACCCACCTTTGTTGGCAAAGTAATGTCTCTGCTTTTTAATATGCTGTATAGATTGGTCATAACTTTTCTTCCAAAGAGCAAATGTCTTTTCATTTCATGGCTGCAGTCACCATCTGCAGTGATTTTGGAGCCCAAGAAAATGAAGTCTGCCACTATTTCCATTGTTTCCCCATCTATTTGCCATGAACTGATGGGACTGGATGCCATGATCTTAGTTTTCTGAATATTGAGTTTCAAGCCAGCTTTTTCACTGTCCTCTTTCACTTTCATCAACATGCTCTTTAGTTCTTCTTTGCTTCCTGGCATAAGGGTGGTGTCATCTACATACCCGAGATTGATATTTCTCCTGGCAATCTTGATTCCAGCTTGTGCTTCATCCATCCTGGCATTTCACATAATGTACTCTGTGCATAAATTAAATAAGCAGGGTGACAATATACAGCCTTGAAGTACTCCTTACCCAATTTGGAACCAGTCTGTTGTTCCATGTACAGTTCTAACTGTTGCTTCCTGACCTGCATACAGATTTCTCAGGAGGCAGGTCAGGTGGTCTGGTATTCCCACCTCTTGAAGAATTTTCCACAGTTTGTTGTTCCACACAGTCAAAGGATTTGCTGTAGTCAATAAAGCAGAAATAGATGTTTTTCTGGAACTCTGTTGCTTTTTTGATGATCCAATGGATGTTGGCAATTTGATCTCTTGTTCCTCTGCCTTTTCTAAAATCAGCTTGAACATCTGGAAGTTCATGGTTTCACACACTGCTGAAGCCTGGCTTGGAGAATTTTAAGCATTACTTTGCTAGCATGTGAGATGAGTGCCATTTTGCAGTAGTTTGAGCATTCTTTGGCATTGCTTTTCTTTGGGATTGCAATGAAAACTGACCTTTTCCAGTCCTGTGGTCACTGCTGAGTTTTCCAAATTTGCTGGCGCATTGAGCGCAGCCTTTTCACAGCGTCATCTTTTAGGATTTGAAGTAGCTCAACTGGAATTTCATCACCACCATTAGCTTTGTTCATAGTGATGCTTCCTAAGGCCCACCCGACTTCACATTCCAGGATGTCTGGCTCTAGGTGGGTGATCACACCATCATGGTTATCTGGGCCATGAAGGTCTTTTTTGTATAGTTCTTCTGTGTATCCTTGCCACCTCTTAATATCTTCTGCTTCTGTTAGTATTATCTGAAATATAGATAGTACTGCCTAGTAATTAAAAAAAACTGCTTCCCCCAACAAATGACTCCCCTTAACTAATATGTCCCAGTTTCTTGACAACATTCAAAGAACTACCTAATATCAAGAACTGCATTGTTTGAAAACTTACCAAACATTGGATAAGCTGGATAGTGTTCCTGATGAAAGTAGGGAAGAAAGATCGAAACTTCAGGGTTGGGGGGATCACGGTTGAATAGTTTGTGGAGTAATGAGTGCATATGTTAACGAGACGACTAGAGTACTGAATCCTTGACTTAGAGAATCCAGGGTTTCTTTCTTCTACTGTCTACTTGTTACAGAGAGATTTTATGTTTCCAAATAGTTCTCTCTGTGTGTATGACTGTATGACAGTTGTGGGGGAGGGGATGGAGAGAGAGAGAAAGAGATTGGGAAAAATGAGAACAAGAGAAAGCAAAATGATACAAGTTTAAAGGAAACGAGAAGTGAGCAACACAAAAGCATGGATATTAAAATGGAGCAAGAAATAACATTAATAATAATAATGATTTAGAAAGTCAACCAGAAAGGTCTACAAAGGCCCTTTTATTTTTTTTTTACTTTTTAAAATTTATTTATTTTTATTATTTTATATATATATATATATATATATATATATTTTTTTTTTTTACTCATGTACACCTG
Source organism: Cephalophus harveyi (assembly GCA_006410635.1). Lineage (NCBI taxonomy): Eukaryota > Metazoa > Chordata > Mammalia > Artiodactyla > Bovidae > Cephalophus > Cephalophus harveyi. The sequence goes on along the minus strand of SJYT01050892.1, from coordinate 49,108 downwards.
TGGCGGATTCATGTCAATGTATGGCAAAACCAATACAGTATTGTAAAGTAAAAAAAAAATATATATATATATGTATATATGTCTGATATTTTAAAAGCTATTCAGAAAAGAGTCCAGTTGTACGTAAGATGCAAACATTTGTGGCTCCAGAGGTACAGATATATCCTTGAGGTTGGGGACAGGCAGGAGAAGTTTTAATGGAGATGGCATCTTGTAATGTAATGAATGATATTCTCAGCAGAGTTCTGTGGTACTCTGATACATTTCTCAGGGTTGTTAATTATCAGTGGCTTCATATCCAACAGCAATTCAGCAAAATCACTCCTACCAAGGGCAGTTACACTATAAACCATGCCCAGCACAGCCAAAAAAAAGCTTATAATGGGAGTGGCTGAAATGTTAGCTCTGCCATTTTCTTACTGCTTATGCTGGGATAATTAGCATTTTCAGTCCAAGGCTTGCTTGCAGGGATCTGTTTGAGACCCTTGTTCATTATATGAGAATTTAAATGGTAGAACCCATGAATGCATCTAGTGCACGTGGCCTGACTACCACCTGATATGCTGAAAGTACACTGCAGTACCACTGTCAATGTGCGTATCAAGTATTTGTAAAATACCGGTTTCTCGTTTCTTTAGAAACCATCAGTAGCAGACTTCCCCTTGGGTCATCCGGCTCCCTACCACCGGTGCATGCACACACCCTCGGACCACTGGCCCAGATGCTGTCTTGTCAGGTTGAGGGTCCAGGCCACAAACACCGCTACTCCTCATGTCTACCCTTAAGCTTGGACTAGATCCCAAATCCTGGCTCAGCTCCCATGCGGCCATCAGAGAGGAAGGAAGGATTTCTTGATTCTAGGGGGCTAATTTTGTCAGTTCCCCTTTTCTCTATGCCCCCTGCTCCCCCCTGCCCCCACCCACACCAAACACATGCAAAAACTCCAATCTCTTGGAGTATGAGGGTTGCACACCTCATCCTTTCCAGTAAAGCTGACACTTGGCCTAAAAGTTGCTCCAAACTTCTAACAAAGTCACCAGATCTGCTTCTGAAGCCGTCGTGCTCTGGAAAGAAAGATGTAGAGACAGATGAGCCTGCTCTGCTTTTGCGGCCATCTGGGCATTTTTGGTGCTTAAGAGTGACAAACCAACTAAATGTATTTACTTATATGGAGAAGGAATGACTTTCTGCATGAGAGGATGGTGGATTCATGTCAATGTATGGCAAAACCAATACGGTATTGTAAAGTAAAATAAAGTAAAAAAAAAAAAAAAGAAGAAGAAAAATGGAAAATGCTCATTATATACATTCAAGCAACCTAGAACTTCCTCTTTCTTCTTCGTTAGTTATATAATTCCAGATGTGGACTAGACTGGAGTCTTTTTCCTCTGGATGAGTGGCTCATAGAGTATGGATAAAATATAAATAATTTTTACGATCCATCTTATGCTCCCAAGACAAGACCCGGTGGTCCAGCGCCACCATATTGCACAACTCCACAGGGCATGGCCTCATCTAAACGGAGGTTGTGTGAATCACGTCCAGTTGTGCTACTTAGACGCGCTAGGAGGACCTTTGTCAAAGAAAGAGTAGGTGTAAAGGTTAATGTTTTTCTCCATTTCAAGCAGGTTATAAAGCACATTGGAGAAGGAAATAGCAACCCACTCCAATATTCTTGCCTGGAGAGTCCCATGGACAGAGGAGCCTGGGGTCTCAAGAGTCAGACGCGACTTAGCGACTAAACCATAAGGCACATGGATGTCAAGTGAGGAATGATGGCGCCTGCCTAAGTAAACTGAGTCCTGTTTTGTCAAAAGAAGAGGCAGCGCTTCCATGAATCGGTAGTAGAGGTGGGGAAGCAGCACAGACAGGGGCAAGCCCCGTTGCCACAGGCTTTGTTAGAGTGATGGCTGTTGGAACTTCCTGTAAACACAGTTTTTGAATTTAAAAGTGTAACTTATAGAAATAGAGATAACTTGTCAACCATTTCACTTAACTTATCAAATAATGAAGGAACCAGTAAGATGAAAACTTGATTACAAAAACACTTTGAGAAAGTCGGCATTTATAGGAAATCCAGTGAGAGAATCTTAGAATGAGAATGGTGAGTGCAGTTGGAAACTGGTTAATAGTCTAAAAGGCAATAAACATATGAGTTATTTTTTCTACCAGGAAGAAATAATTTGGATACAATTTTTTAATATTCCCTTTACAGAATCAGTTGGGTACAGTCTTAACCTTTATCAGGAATTGCAAGCTGCCCTAATCACAGTGCAGCTGATTTAAGGTTGGATGCTGTTAGGTTTTTAATACTAGTTTTATACATTTTATCCTAAATGCATACATAAAGTATTGTGGGTATGAGAGAGAGTTCTTAAAGCACATCAACTCCTGTTGTCCCAGAACTTACCTCTGGTGTGATGTAATAAAAGTAAGGACAAGTGTACTGCTTGAGTGGCTGAACACTCCATAGATGAGAGACAGGGAAAATGATTTTTCTCTGCTTATAAGAAGGAAGGAGACAGCTATCCCCCTCCTCTCCTGAAAATGTCTCCTTGGAAACATAATGGGCCTAAATCCTCACTTCAACTCTTTCGTTTATAAATAAAATCTTTCCAGGAGCCAGAATGCCCTGTGTTCTTGGCTTTTACCACCCAAGAAGTATCTCCAAGTTTTTTTTTGGGCTCATTCCTCCTTGACATTTAAATACCTCAGAAGGTAACACTCCAGACTGGGCAGTAACCATTTGGGGTCTTTTTGGTACAGACAAGTTAACTCCATCCTTAGGGAGACAAATAGTTGCAGATCTATGTGAAAAATGTTTCTAGAAGAAATGAAAGCAATTTTTTCTTCCTAAGATTTTTCTGTCTTTATTTTGTATACATTCCTGTATCTCAGGAAGTTGGGGCTATTTGCAAGAATAAATACTGTAGACCAGTGGTTCTCAAAATGTGGCCCCTAGACCAGCAACATCAGCCTCACTGGGAAATATTTTAGAAATAAAAAATTTTCAGACATCAGATTACACTAGACTTACTGAATTAGAAGTACTAGTCCAGTAATCTGTTGAGTGAGCCCTCCAGGTAACTCTGATGCAGGCCACAGTTTGTGAACTGCTGCCGTGCACCCTGTGCTTATGAGCTAGTCCCAGCCGCCCTCTTTATTTCCTACAGCTGACTCTGCTCCCTCCATGCATTACTAATTCTTTACCAATTTATGAAGTCCATCTACTGCTATGTTAAGCTCTACTCATTATAGTGAATTTAGTGGTGACCCAAAGAGCAGATTTACATGTAGGAGGCATTTTGGTGCAATGAGAAGGTTATGAGATGCCTGTTTCAGAAAGGGTTTGAAAACTGGATAAGCAACCACCTATTTTGGGTGATTTAAATATAGATACCAGCAGCAGAGGGCTGGCCAAAATGACTGAAATTTTTCAGTTTCCTCAAGGCAAACTATTTGAGAGACCAACTAATAAAAGAATTTCCTGATTGAAGAGTAACTGAGCAGGATTATCCCTTGAAGATTCAGCATGCAGAAATATGTTGAAACATGTTTTATTTTATATTGCATGTTGCATCACTAGTACATTTAGGAAATAATAATGGCTACTTATACATGCTTCATAGATATTTTTATGCTTTTAATTGGTTGGAATTCTGGTGTCATATATCTGTCTTGATACCAGAATTGTTTAAGGTGTTCTGTGGTTTCTGCCACTTGCCTCCTACTGTCTTCATAAGGGTGACATCAGAATTCCCTTTATCTGTCAGCAGTGCATTCTCTCACACAAAAGTGGGTTCAGTCTTACAAGTGAGAACTCAAGGGGCCTAACAGAAACTACCCATTTGCTCAGAAATCTGTCCTTCTGGAAAATTAGTAAATGATATCAGATCATATAAAATTCAGTTTCTAAAATCCCCACATGATCTCTTGAAATTCCCTTTCCAGCTTTATGAATCTAAGCAAATAGAACATGTGGGACCCATTATCAATATTCCCAAAAGTTTTGTTATAGTTCCATGAACATAAATCTGATTTGCTTGGCTTTCATGAGAAAGAACATTAGAGTTAACCCACAACAGAGATGCATAGTAAGGAAAATATAATTGTCAGCATGTGTGCTTTTGGGCTGCACCATTAATGTTGACCTAAAAGCACATGTGCCATAAGAAAAATGCGACAAAGAAAAAAGAGACCTAAATTTAGATAGCACTCATGTGCATGCTCAGTGGCCCAGTTGTGTCCGACTCTTGGCGACCCCATGGATAGTAGCCCGGCAGGCTCCTCTGTCCATTTTCCAGGATTTTCCAGGCAAGAATACTGGAATGGGTTGTCATTTCCTCCTCCAGGGGATCTTCCTAATCCAGGGATCGAACCTGTGTCTCCTGTGTCTCCTGCATTGGCAGGCGGATTCTTTATCACTGCTGCTGCTGCTGCTGCTAAGTCGCTTCAGTCGTGTCCGACTCTGTGCGACCCCATAGACAGGAGCCCAACAGGCTCCCCTGTCCCTGGGATTCTCCAGGCAAGAACACTGGAGTGGGTTGCCATTTCCTTCTCCATTGTGTGAAAGCGAAAAGTGAAAGTGAAGTCGCTCAGTCGCATCCGACTTCTAGCGACCCCATGGACTGCAGCCTACCAGGCTCCTCCATCCATGAGATTTTCTAGGCAAGAGTACTGGAGTGGCTTGCTATTGCCTTCTCCGCTTTATCACTGAGCCACCTGCAAAGCACTATATTGCCTGAAATTAAAGAGGGAATAATCCAGGTTAGTATAAATACTAACACATGAACCATAAATGCTTCCTGAGAATGTTTCCTGTTTCTCACAATACTTGCGAATCACTCACTTTCATTAAGCAGAATTGTTTTTATGGACTGCTGAATTATTCCTTGCAGTACCATATTTTGTTGCTTCTGAGATTGGTTTGGAAGGGAGCAGTCATTATCTTAAATATTACCAGTGTTTATCCAGGTTTCTGTGGTAATTTTGTTGAGATTTTTCAAAAGCTGTTCAAAATATGAATATCCAAATATGTGCAAAGTACACAAATTTTTTTTCCTTTACTCCATGAAGGCTTGCTTTTGGGAGGGCTATTAAAGAAAACTTCTATTAGGGGAAACTTCTCAGTTATCATTTCTCCTATTCACTTTCCAATTCTGGTATTGCATGTCTACTAAGCCAAACTAAAAGCTCCCTTAAACTAACGAGCTAAAGTAATTCTCCACAACTTGATGTGTTGAACAGTCTCAAAATCAAAAGAGCATGGAAGAATAAATGCAGTGATATTGCTACTCCATCTTAGTTGGGAGAAGTGGTCTGGCCATATCTTCATTAAAATATGGAGAAAGATTTTTGTGTGACATGACCTTGCTAGGTTAGGTATACTTGCTGTGGCATGGTGCTTTACCTAAATGCAAATCCTTTAGTGTCCTCTGGATCATGACATGTGATGCAAAGGTCTTGTCACTCACTCCAGCCTGGCTCAGATCTGCTCCCAGGGTTCTGGTGTTCTTTCTTGAAGTTCTTTCTTTTTAAGTGAACTTGGAAACCTTCCTGGTTGGATGATGCTACTATACACTTCTTGTGTGTGTGTGTGTGTGTGTGTGTCTTTCCTCTTTCCATGATCCTGGCTGAGGATTCGGATGCAGCTCTTTGAGAACTCCTTTGCTTTCTATATCCAAAGACAGAACACAGGATCTTTTTATTTTAATGGTTTAAGAACTAATCATCACAAGGGGGAAAGAAATGAGATAATACCATGAACAAACTCCAAGAAGTTGAAAGTATTTAAGAAATCTGATGAAGTTTCTTGGCTCCTGTAGGCCCTTTTGTAAGTCTTTATTTTTCTTTGTCCATTTTGAAAACCAATTCTATGACAGCAAGTTTCTATATATCTTATGTACTAAGAACCCAGAAAACAAATCATGATATAGCAAAGGAACAAAAGATGTTGGTTACAGAATACATTTTACTAAAAACAAGCTCAACCAAAGGGCAGAGGGCTCACAGATTTGGCTATCAAATTAATATGTAGAAATCAAATCTCTGTGTAGTAAGATTTCTTAATTAAAGCAGAGCCTAGAAAATGTAAAACAAAACCCATTTAATACTGAAACTGAGCAGAATGTAACCTCGGTTGGTAGCTAAAAATAAAAAGGAATGAGGTGATGACTGAGGGTGTCTTGGTCGATTTCAGTGCCATCATAACTACGATTTACGAATGCCACATTCTATATTGCCCCAAGGAAACCAGGATTATCATCTTCCTGTCTGTTCCATTGTCCTTCTGACTTGTGTAATTTGTATACTTGTCTACTGTAATTATCTATCCTTTCTCTCCAGCCAGTACAGTTTCAATGGCTCCTGGAAGGAAATATATTTCTCTGTGACTGTCTGGCACGGAGCAGTATGTCCTTAAAGCCTCATACTGTGCTCTTCCTTAGGCAGAAAACTAATAATGCTAACTATAAAGTCAACTATAGCACAGTAAACCATTGACATTTTATGGTTCTGAGCTTTTTTTCTTGGCAGTTGAAATATGCTTGGTAGTTAATTTTACATCAGGCTGCATCCCAAGAGTTTGTGTGTGACAGCTTTAAATAGAGAAAATGAGTATTTTTAAAACAGCCCAGCAACTATTGGTATGAATCAAGTAATTTTGGGATACAAATGGATAGTGAATAAAATCTGTTCTATAATTTTGTTGAAACTACCTGCATCTGACATGAAAAGTGGGCACTAAATCTGGAACACATTTTCTTTGGCTCTGAGGGTGCCAGTGGGACCTTTTCCTCACTAAAGGATACACTGTGCTAAGCTTTTCTTGGGATTCCTAAAATCCCCCTACTGCCCGAGGTAGTGAAGCAGGAGGAGGCACCAAAGACTAATTTGACTTCCTGATCTGGGCATAAAAATAGAAGCTAGCCTGTAAGGAATTGTTTGGATTAAATGAGAAATATGTATAAAACACACTGCAGAGCTGGAGCAGCCTACTTAGCAAATGTCCTAGACATGCTTGTACCAGCTCTGTCCTTGGGCCATTTATGTTAAGTTTCTGAGTCTCAGTTTCTTTACCTGTAAGATTTAGAATGTGTGAATCATACTGAATCGTTAGGTTTTATGGACAAAGGGCCCCCATTGGGTGAAAGTGCCGTCAGTCCTCACCATCTATTAATTCCTCCAGTCCCAGAGAGTGTAGCTCTTCTGTGCTGGTTCCAGAAATGTTACCATTCAAGCATTTCCTTGGTAGGATAACAGCAGAAGCAACTTCATTTCATTATGTATTTTCACCTTGTCCTCCTGCCCTTTTTGTCTTACCTCCCTTTTCTACTCCAGGAAACCGCCTAGGACAGATCTCATCATTTGCATTCAGACATTAGAGACGGTCTCATTTTCAGCCATTATAAAGTCCAATCTTGTCTAAGTGCAAACATCTTTCTCTCACTCTGAGAAACTTGTATGCAGGTCAAGAAGCAACAGTTAGAAGTGGACATGGAACTATGGACTGGCTCCAAATTGAGAAAGGAATACGTCAAGGCTGTATATTGTCACCCTGCTTATTTAACACATAAAGAGTACAGCATGCAAAATTCTGAGCCGGACAAAGCATAAGCTGGAATCAAGATTGCTGGGAAACATATCAGTAACCTCAGGTATGCAGATGACACCACCCTTATGACAGAAAACAAAGAGACTAAAGAGCCTCTTGATGAAGATCAAAAGAAAGTGAAGTCGCTCAGTTGTGTCTGACTCTTTGCGATCCTGTAGCCTGCTAGGCTCCTCTGTCCATGGGATTCTCCTGGCAAGAATACTGGAGTGGGTTGCCATTTCCTTCTCCAGGGGAATCTTCCCGACCCAGGGATTGAACCTGGGTCTCCTGCACTGCAGGCAGACGCTTTATCCTCTGAGCCACCAGAGAACCGATGATCAAAGAGGAATGTGAAAAAGCTGGCTTAAATCTCAATATTCGGAAAACTAAGATCATGGCATCCGGTCCCATCACTTCATGGCAAATAGATGGGGAAACAATGGAAACAGTGACAGACTTTACTTTCTTGGGCTCCAAAATCACTGCAGATGGTGACTGCAGCCATGATATTTAAAGACACTTGCTCCTTGGAAGAAAAACTATGACAAACCTAGACAGCATATTACAAAGCAGAGACATTACTTTGCCAACAAAGGTCCATCTAGTCAAAGCTGTGTTTTTTCCAGTAGTCATCTATGGATGTGAGAGTTGGACGATAAAGAGAGCTGAGTGCTGAAGAATTGATGCTTTTGAACTGTGGTGTTGGAGAAGAGTCTTGAGTGTCCTTTGGACTGCAAGGAGATCCAACCAGTCCATCCTAAAGGAGATCAGTCCTGGGTGTTCATTAGAAGGACTGATGCTGAAGCTGAAGCTTCAATTCTTTGGTCACCTGATGCAAAGAGCTGACTCTTTGGAAAAGACCCTAATGCTAGGAAAGATTGAGGGCAGGAAGAGAAGTGGCAACAGAGGATGAGATGTTGGATGGCGTGATCGACTCGATGGACATGAGTTTGAGTAAACTCTGGGAGACAGTGCAGGACAGGGAAGCCTGGTGTGCTGCAGTCCGTGGAGTCGCAAAGAGATGGGACACGACTGAGCGACTGAACAGCAATCTCTCAGTCAATTAAAAAGTTTCCCCTTTCACAGCTTGCTCTTGTGAAACCTCTAGTAGGCAAGGGGAGCACAGTCTGACCAATAAGGTTATGCTTCCTCAGCTTTCCACATGTTTATCCTTGTCCTCAAGGCTGTTTGTGCTTCTTCCCCTGTAAGGGGGTTGGATGGAAATGGACACGCAATCTGAAGGGCCAGAGCTGCCCGGCGCTCCTTCTCTCTCTTCACCCTGGGGACTTCTTCGGAAGCCTCACCGCAGGGGATCTTCCCTCTGCACTTCCTTGGTGCAGGGGGGCGGGTTTTCTCGCTGATGCCTTTAGGTTCCCCTCAGGTCCAGTCCTTGGGGGTCCTCTGCAGCCTCCTTTTGGTATAGCACCTGCCGCCACTGGTGGATGTGTGCCTGCTCCCATCTGCGGCTTTGCTCACCCTCAGTCGGGGCCAGCTGGCGTCCTCCGGTGAGAGTGGTCATCCCAGCTCTGAGCCCCTGGTTCTGCGGAGGATAGCCAGGTTCTCTCACAAGCTCCTTCCCACATGCTGTGCTGGAGGCCTGTGCTGGAGCCCGCGGAGCCTCGACCCCGGTGCCTCGTCCCTGTGGTCCTCACCTTCCCGCATAGACTGGTGGAAGGAAGGTGGTGGGAGGGAGCTAATCGGGGATTACAGAGCCCGGATAGCTCTGTTTAAGTATATCAACTCTTAACACTCTGAGTTCGGAGAAGGCAATGGCACCCCACTCCAGTACTCTTGCCTGGAAAATCCCATGGATGGAGGAGCCTGGTAGGCTGCAGTCCATGGGGTCTCTGAGTCAGACTGAGCGACTTCACTTTTACTTTTCGCTTTCATGCATTGGAGAAGGAAACGGCAACCCACTCCAGTGTTCTTGCCTGGAGAATCCCGGGGATGGCGGAGCCCAATGGGCTGCCGTCTGTGGGGTCACACAGAGTCGGACACGACTGAAGCGACTTAGCAGCAGCAGCAGCAGCAACACTCTGAGTTATAATTCTGATTAATGTTCTTCTTTTAAGTTATATAGTTTTCTTAGCAACTTTATTTGCTCTGGGAGGTCACAATTAGATCTGTTTTGTGCTTATGTCTCCTAGTATGTTTTCAGTGTCCAAAAGGGTAGCATAATATACTTTTTCTCTTTTTCCCCTCAGTAGCTTTGTATTGGATTTGACCTAGATCTTTATCTGTTGCTCATATTTATGTGAAACTAATTTTCCTAAGCTTTTAGAAGTTATGGCTCTATTACTCAAGGTAGTTTTCTTAATTTTCAGTGCTCACTTCAGTTTTCTGTTTTGGGAGTGTGAGGGCATATACGCACTTGCTCTTTGAGGTTTCATGGCTCTGTTTCCTTTTCCCTACTTACCTGGGTCCTCTCTTCCATGTTTCTACAGTGCCCAAATTTTTACTGAATTTTTACTTTATTCCAAGACGTTTCTGCCTACTGTGGGACTTTCAGAGGGAAATTTTGGCTGCTTGATCTTGACAATGCGTGTGACCCATACTGCTTCAGTCTCTTGCAGCAGTCATCAGCCATTTATAGTTTTTGTTTTTGTTTTTGTTTTTTTTACACTGCACTGTATCTGTTGTAGCACATGGGCTTAGTTGCCCCACGGCATGTGGGATCTTAGTCCCTGACCAGGGATAGAACCTGCATCCTCTGTTTTGGAAGGCAGAACCGCTGGACCAGCAGGGAAGTTCCCATCCACTGTTAAGCTGGTCAAAAAGCTTCCAGTTTTGGGTGCTGCTTTCAAATTGGTGGGTCCTGCTCCCCAGGGAATACCTGTACACTGTTTTGTTCTTTCATTTTTTAGACCCGCAGACACCCCATTTCTTCTCTCTGTCTTCTCCCACAGACACTGATGACATGCAGATCTTGTGGATGCTGTCACTTTATTGTTACTGCTTTATTTAGGGATGTGGGGGTCTTTTGTGTGGGTCTTTTTTGTGGTTTTGTTGCAAAGTTGTCTTGTTCTCCCATCTAGTTGATTGCTCTTTTTACATGAAGATTCTTTACAAAAGTAGTTTACTATGTAAACATGAAATGATAGCCCTAGTAAAACAACAAATTGGATTCTTTTATGAACAATATGTTATGTTATTCTTCTGTCTTTAAAATCAAGTGTTGTGATTCAATAGAAAGGATAATGTTAAATCATTTATTCCCCAGTTCAATAGCCAGTAAGAACCAATGCCTAAATGTTTCTTTCATTAAGTCTGTTCTATTATAGAATTATGTAAGTTGTCAAGAGTAGTGCAGGAGCCTGAAGCTAGGAATTGTGGAGCTGTTACCATCCCTAGGCTGGAAGCTACATTAGCAGGGGGTGAGTGTTGGTGGCGGGGGGAGAGTGGGTATTAATACTTCCTTCAGAGAACCAATGACTTTCTTTTGAGGGACACAGACAAGTTGAGGTGATTTTCCAAGGAGAGAATTAGGGACACAATATCCTGACCATATTGTCTTCTCTTTTCATTTTCTGCTTGAGCATCCTTATTGGCTGAACACAAAATGTGTGGGTGCTCGTGGGGTAAGACTAGGGTGAAAGGAGAGATAAGGTGCCCGCATTAAACAAATATAAAATAACCAGCATACTATTAGTCTCATTGGATAGAACTGTCTCAGGCTAAACTTGAATTTGTGGCTTATAAATATGTCATGTTGATTTAACAATGTATCTTCCCACTACTGAAACAGAAATCACTCTTCTTATCTGTATACTTGGCTGTTAACTATTAATAGTTGAGGGTGAATTTATATTTTTAGCCCCATCTTCTCCTTCAAATATTACTCATTAAAAAATTAACCAAGGTATTAGGAAATAAAAGGTAAATTCAGAAAACCCAATTATTAGTTTATGAAAATTTTAAAGATCTTTTTATCCACCAATTTATATACATGCTAATTTATGTGCATAGCCAACTATGTCATGAACTTATTCTAGTATTGAAATGATAGTACTTTACCCCAGCTCATCTTTGTTGACCATGAGGTGAGGTGAAGTCGCTCAGTCGTGTCCGACTCTTTGCGACCCCGTGGACTGTAACCTACTAGGCTTCTCCGCCCATGGGATTCTCCAGGCAAGAATACTGGAGTGGGTTGCCATTTCCTTCTCCAGGGGATCTTCCCGACCCAGGGATCGAACCCGGGTCTCCCGCATCAGAGGCAGACGCTTTAACCTCTGAGCCATCATTATGTTGACCATAATGATGACATCAAAAGATCTTTCATCTGTTACCATGATGATTGCTTAAGTATATATATTTCTCAAGATAAGTTGGGTTATGCAGCTGGTACCAGATTGCTCCAATCTCAGGGGCTTAAAACAGGAATACACCCAGTGAGGCTCAGCAGTAGACCTCTGCTCCTCACAGTTATTCATGGCTCCAAAGTAAAGAGTGCACTACCATCTCATACTACTTTCATTTCATAATGTGTTTATGCAGTTAGCACAGCAGATGGAGAACTCTGAAGGGCCTTGTGCCAATAATTAAATATTCCTGCCTGGAAAAAGGCATGAACACTTCCACTCATAACATTGTCTAGAATTAGTTTTTAGACCCTGCCTGACTTGATGGACATGAGTTTGAGTAAGCTCCGGGAGTTGGTGACGGACAGGGAAGCCTGGTGTGCAGCAGTCCATGGGATTGCAAAGAGTCAGACACGACTGAGCAACTGAACTGAACTGAACTGAATCCCAAGTATGCCTGGAGGTACAGTATTCTGTGTCCGGGAGGAAGACCTGGATACTAGTGAGCACTGATAATGTCTATCAAAGTATGAGGTTCTCTTGTGTTGCAGGAGATCAAGACATCTTGTGAATTGCCTTTTTTTTTTTTTTGGATACTCAGCCTCTAATCTTAACCCTTTAACACCTGGTACCAAATTTCTTTCTTCCCCAGGTCAGCTATGGTGGAACTTTATTCAGAGAGCATCCTAAATTCTGAATCTGTCTTAAGATGATCACATACTTCAACTTGAAGACTAAACTTGAAACAGACTACAGAAGACAAGGACTCCTTTACTCTAAACACATAAGTGAGGTTTGAATTAAAATGACTGTGAAGTACAGTAATCTAGCAACTATGAGAGATGTCTCCCAGAAGATGAGAATGATTTAGAGTTGCCACATGTTGCTCTTCTTCATAGAAGACACAGAGGACCATCCAAAGTATGCATTCAATACACACACCCCAAAGAGGAGGAGGAGGAGAGGAAACGCATGCTCAATCATGTCTGATTCTCTTTATGGCCTCATGACTGCAGCCCACCAGGTTCCTCTTTCCATGGAGTTTTCCCGGCAAGAATGCTGAGGTTGGTTGCCATTTCCTTCTCCAGAGGATCTTCCCGACCCAGGGATGGAACCCACAACTCCTGTGTTGCTTCATTGGCAGGTGAATTCTTTACCACCGCACCACCTGGGAAGCCCCTTATGCACACCCCTAAATGATCTCCGATTACAGACAATGGGTTGTTGTTAACTTCAGTTTCTTTGAGTCATCACTGTGCTTCTCAGTATGAAGAAAATTAGATCCTCAGGGAACTTTGTCTCTGAAATAATTTGTGTATTGATTGGGAGAATTGGTTACTGTATTATTCCAAGCTCCTTTCATCATTTTTATTATTGCCTAGGCTGTGAAAATATTAATATGAAGGGACATGAAGATTAATATGTATACATCTATTTAATATATTGTTTATTATATAGAAGTCAATACTAAATTGGATTTTTTCATACTGAATCAATGCTTGGAAAGATTCAAAAATTTTAGGTCAAAAGGTGAAAGTCCTCCTCTTCATTCCACTGAGCAGGGATACTAATTCCCAGGAAACCTTTTGGTGATAAGACATTTCCAAAGTGTTAATTAAGGAGCAGGCCCGTCCAAGTAAGTTCTTTGATTTTAGTTGTATTGGAAACATAACAAACTATCTTGATGAAAACAACTTTCTTTTGCTTCCCCAACAGAATTCTTAGATTTCTGACTTGGCAAAGTGCAATCATTTTCATTACTTTCAGATCATTATTTATATAATTCTGTGCTAGCTTTCCAGCATTTCTTGCCTAATGGTTCTTAAAGTCAACAATCTGAGCAATTAGGGGAGATATTGTGTAAGTGTTGTGTGTTGAGGAATTAAGCTTTGATGAAGACCATTCCATTCTGTATTTTTACGTGCATGAACAGAGAGAGTGGAATGGTCACTACTAGAGTGGAAATCGGAAATTTTATCTATAGGAGCTCTAGATATGCACTTGATGAGAAAAAGCTAGCAATAAAATCAGTATAAAGGAAATGCTGTCTTTCTAAGCTTGCTTGCAATTTCATTTTACTTTTGAAATATTAGATTTCAAAAATAGTATTTTCTTATTATTAAAAAGTTAAGTGCTATGCAAATATTTAACAGTAGGCGAAATTCCCATACCACCTCATCCTTCAGAAGTAACTGTCATTAATAGTTTGTCTATATTCTGTATACTCTTCTAGAATTTAGTTTTTATTTTTTATCAGATTCTTCTCCTCTTCTTCCTCTTCCCTATCCTCTGATGCCCTCCTCTCCTCCTCTTGTTCCTCTTCCTCCTCCTCTTCATTCTCCTCTCCTTACTCCTCTTCCCTATATCCCCCATTCTCATTCCCCACTCCTTTTCTTCTCTTTCTGTCCTCTGAATTAATACCTGTAATATTACTGGTTCAAAGATTCTGAACTTTCAGAATTTTAGTAGATTGTCAGTAAATGTTTTTCCAATTGATATATTATTAATTACTCTGCCAAGTAAAGTTGTATTCATTAATACTGTCTAAATCTTTGTTAATTCCATTTTACTTTAAATTTCTTTAATTGTTAGGTTCAGCTCCTTTTTATAAGTTTATTGGCCCACAGAATTTTTTCCACAAGTTGCCTGTTGATATGTATCTTTTCCCTATTTGGTTCTTTGTCTTTTTAAATACAGACTTCTATATAATGTTAATAGGCTTCCTAGGTGGCGCTAGTGGTAAAGAATCTGCCTGCCAGTGTAGGCGACACAAGAGACAGATTCAATCCTGGGTCAGGAAGATCCCCTGGAGTAGGGAATGGCAACCCATTCCAGTAATCTTGCCTGGAAAACTCCATAGACAGAGGAACCTGGTGGGCTACAGCCCATGGGGTTGCAAAGAGTCTGACAAGACTGAGCACACAACATATAGATATTAATTTGTTAATTAATATATTAACAAATATATTATTATATAATATATCATATATATAATATATATCATATTAATCTGTTAATATATGATAATTAACATATATGATATATAAATATGTTACATATATTAATATATATTAGAGATGTTAGACTTTTGTATTTTCTGTGTGTTGTCTGTACTTTTCTCTGATCACTCTGTCTTCTTTATTTTGTTATGGTATATTTTGCCTTGCAGAAGTTTCAAATTTTCATGTGAACATATGTGTCTATTATTTTATTGCTTCTAGATATCATATCATGCTTGGAAATACCTCCTGAATTCTAATTTATGACACATATTAGCCATTGCTTCCTTTAGTTTTTTGTGAATTTACTTTTTTGCCTTGTATGTAAATTATGGATATAAGTCATGGATTTACTTTTCCAATTTGCTGTCCTTTTCCAAATGACTGGATAATTGTACAAGCCTCTTCTTTCAGTAGTCCATTTTTCTCTCCACTAATTTGAAATAGCATCCTTATCAAATACGTTTACATATACTTGAGTCTATTTTCTTTTATTCTGTCTATTTCTGTGCTGATCCTGGGATGTTTTATTATTGTAGCTTGAATATATTTGAATATTTAAAGGGTCTTCCACTTTCCTTTGTTCAAGTTATAGACCCAGATTTAAAAGTACAATGGGAATATTGATTTTTATAACACTGATTTATAGATTAATTTGATAAAAAGATACCTTTAAGTAAGTGAATCTTTTTACCCCCAAACAAAGTGAAACTCATTTTTCAAGTCTTCTTTTATGGCCTTCATTGGAATTTTATACTCTTTTTCTCATCAGTTCAGTTCAGTTCAGTTGCTCAGTCATGTCTGACTCTCTGCGACCCCATGGACTACAGCATGCCAGGCCCCCCTGTCCATCACCAACTCCCGGAGTTTACTCAAACTCATGTCCATTGAGTCGGTGATGCCATCCAACCATCTCATCCTCTGTCGTCCCTTTCTCCTCCTGTCCTCAATCTTTCCCAGTATCAGGGTCTTTTCAAATTAGTTAGCTCTTCGCATCAGGTGGGCAAAGTATTGGAGTTTCAGCTTCAACATCACTCCTTCCAATAAACATTCAGGACTGATTTCCTTTAGGATGGACTGGTTGGATCTCCTTGCAGTCCAAGGGACTCTCAAGAGTCTTCTCTTCAAAAGCATCAACTCTTCAGTGCTCAGCTTTCTTTATAGTCCAACTCTCACATCCATACATGACTTCTGGAAAAACCATAGTTTTGACTAGACCGACCTTTATTGGCGAAGTAATGTCTCTGCTTTTTAATATGGTGTCTAGGCTGGTCATAACTTTTCTTCCAAAGTTCTTTTCATTTCACAGCTGCAGTCAACATCTGCAGTGATTTTGGAGCCCCCAAAATAAAGTCTGCCACTGTTTCCATTTTCCCCCCATCTATTTGCCATGAAGTGATGGGACCAGATGCCATGATCTTAGTTTTCTGAACGTTGAGTTTTAAGCCAATTTTTTCACTGTCCTCTTTCACTTTCAAGAGGCTCTTTAGTTCTTCTTGACTTTCTGCCATAAGTATGGTATCATTTGCATATCTGAGGTTATTGATATTTCCCCCAGCAATCTTGATTCCAGTTTGTGCTTCATCCAAAAAATCCAGAAAAATCCAACAGAAAATTGGATTAATGATTTACTGAACATGGCCCCACACATAAGAACAAGACCCAATTTCCCCCTCAGTCAGTCTCTCCCATCAGGAAGCTTCTATAAGCCTCTTAGCCTTCTCCATCAGAGAGGAGACAGACTGAAAACCACAATCACAGAAAACTAACCAATCTGATCACATGGACAGCCTTGTCTAACTCAGTGAAACAATGAACCATGCTGTGTAGGGCCACCCAAAATGGACAGGTCATGGTGGAGAGGTCTGACAAAACGTGGTCCAGTGGAGAAGGGAATGGAAAACCCCTTCAGTATTCTTGCTTTGATAATTCCATGAACAGTATGAAAAGGCAAAAAGACAGGACACTGAAAGATGAACTCTCCTGGACAGTAGGTGCCCAATACGCTACTGGAGATCAGTGGAGAACTAACTGCAGAAAGAATGAAGAGATGGAGCCAAAGTAAAAACATTCAGTTATGGATGTGACTGATGATGGAAGTAAAGTCTGATGCTATAAAGAGCAATACTGCATGGGAACCTGTAATGCATGGGAACCTGTAATTCATGGTCCATGAATCAAGGTAAATTGGAAGTGGTCAAACAGGAGATGGCAAGAGTGAACATCGATATTTTAGGAATCTGCGAACTTAAATGGACTGGAATGGGTGAATTTAACTCAGATGACCATTATATCTACTACTGTGGGCAAGAGTTCCTTGGAAGAAATGGAGTAGCCATCATAATCAACAAAGAGTCTGAAATGCAGTACTTGGATGAAATCTCAAAAACAACAGAAAGATCTCTGTTCGTTTCCAAGGCAAATCATTCAATATCACAGTAATCCGAGTCTATGCCCTGACCAAGAATGCTGAAGAAACTGAAGTTGAATGGGTCTATGAAGACCTACAAGACCGTCTAGGACTAACACCCAAAAAAGATGTCCTTTCATTATAGGAGACTGGAATGCAAAAGTAGGAAGTCAAGAAATACCTGGAGTAATTGGCAAATTGGCCGTGGTGTACAGAATGAAGCAGGGCAAAGGCTAACAGAGTTTTGCCAAGAGAATGCATTGGTCATGGCAAACACCCTCTTCCAACAACACAAAAGAAGACTCTACACATGGACATCACCAGATGGTCAACACCGAAACCAGATTGACTATATTCTTTACAGCCAAAGATAGAGAAGCGCTATACAGTCAGCCAAAACAAGACTGGGAGTGGACTGTGGCTCAGATCATGAACTCCTTATTGCCAAATTTAGACTTAAATTGAAGAAAGTAGGGAAAACCACTAGACCATTCAGTTATGACCTAAATCAAATCCCTTATGATTATACA
Organism: Cephalophus harveyi; assembly: GCA_006410635.1. Classification (NCBI taxonomy): domain Eukaryota; kingdom Metazoa; phylum Chordata; class Mammalia; order Artiodactyla; family Bovidae; genus Cephalophus; species Cephalophus harveyi. The sequence continues at coordinate 31,280 of SJYT01050892.1, read as the reverse complement.
TTGGAAGTGAGAAATAGATTTAAGAGACTAGATCTGATAGATAGAGTGCCTGAAGAACTATGGACGGAAGTTCATGCCATTGTTCAGGAGGCAGTAATCAAGACCTTCCCTAAGAAAAAGAAATGCAAAAAGGCAAAATGGTTGTCTGAGGAGGCCTTACAAACAGCTATGAAAAGAAGAGTAGTGAAAAGCAAAGGAGAAAAGGAAAAATATACCCATTTGAATGTAGAGTTCTGAAGAATAGCAAGGAGAGACAAGAAAGCCTTCCTCAGTGATCAGTGCAAGGAAATAGAGGAAAACAATGGAATGGGAAAGACTAGAGATCTCCTCAAGAAAATTAGAGATACCAAGGGAACATTTCATGCAAAGATGAGCACAATAAAGGACACAAATGGTATGGACCTAACAGAAGCAGAAGATATTAAGAAGAGGTGGCAAGAACACACAGAAGAACTATACAAAAAAGACCTTCATGACCCAGATAATCACGATGGCGTGATCACTCACCTAGAGCCAGACATCCTAAAATGTGAAGTCAAGTGGGCCTTAGGAAGCAAACTACAAATAAAGCTAATGGAGGTGATGGAATTCCAGAAGAGCTATTTCAAATCCTAAAAGATGATGCCGTGAAAGCACTGCACTCAATATGCCAGCAAATTTGGAAAACTCAGGAGTGGCCACAGGACTGGAAAAGGTCTGTTCTCATTCCAATCCCAAAGAAAGGCAATGCCAAAGAATGCTCAAACTACCACATAATTGCACTCATCTCACATAGAAGACGCTTACTCCTTGGAAGAAAAGTTATGTCCAACCTAGATAGCATTTTCAAAAGCAGAGACATTACTTTGCCATCTAAGGTCGGTCTAGTCAAGGCTATGGTTTTTCCTATGGTCATGTATGGATGTGAGAGTTGGACTGTGAAGAAAGCTGAGCACTGAAGAACTGATGCTTTTGAAGTGTGGTGTTGGAGAAGACTCTTGAGAGTCCCTTGGACTGCAAGGAGATCCAACCAGTCCATTCTGAAGGAGATCAACCCTGGGATTTCTTTGGAAGGAATGATGCTCAAGCTGAAACTCCAGTACTTTGGCCACCTCATGCGAAGAGCTGACTCATTGGAAAAGACTCTGATGGTGGGAGGGATTGGGGGCAGGAGGAGAAGGGGGCAACCGAGGATGAGATGGCTGGATGGCATCACTGACTCGATGGACGTGAGTCTGAGTGAACTCCGGGAGATGGTGATGAACAGGGAGGCCTGGCGTGCTGCGATTCATGGGGTTGCAAAGAGTCGGGCACGACTGAGCGACTGAACTGAACTGAACACATGCTAGCAAAGTAATGCTTACAATTCTCCAAACCAGGCTTCAACAATATATGAAACCATGAACTTCCAGATGTTCAAGCTGGTTTTAGAAAAGGCAGAAGAACCAGAGATCAAATTGCCAACATCCGTTGGATCATCAAAAGAGCAAGAGAGTTCCAGAAAAACATCTATTTCTGCTTTATTGACTATGCCAAAGCCTTTGACTGTGTGGATCACAACAAACTGGAAAATTCTGAAAGAGATGGGAATACCAGACCACCTGACCTGCCTCCTGAGTATGCAGGTCAAGATGCAGCATTTAGAACTGTACATTAAACAACAGACTGGTTCCAAATTGGGAAAGGAGTACATCAAGGCTGTATACTGTCACCCTGCTTATTTAACTTTTTCTCATTGGGACTATGTATTTTTGATCAATATTCCCAGGATATTTTGTATTTTTTTTGTTTCAATTATACATATTTTCATTATGTTTTATAAAAATATATCAAATTATTGATTTTTGTATATTAATTTTTAATCCAGCTCTATGCTGAATATTTTATTTCCTGCTAGTACTTTTAAAGTTGCTTCCCTTTCACCTTCCAGAGAGACAAATACCTGTAAATAGTAATGACTTGCCTTTTTTTTTTTTCTATTGTTGAATCTTAGTCCAGTGCCCTGCTTTCAGATTTTTTCCAGTGCAAAGTACAGTTGTTGTGGTAATGTTAGGCATCTTTTCACCCTGCTGCTTACTTTAATATTTCTGTTTCTAGTACCTAAATTAAGCTGTCTTTTGAGTTATATGTGTATCATGTTAATTAAATAACTATGAATGTTTACTTTATTGAATTTTTTTAATATCAAAAGTGATTGATTTAAATCCAACTTTTATAAATAATTAAATTGTATCCCATGCCTTTTTGCTATCCTCTTAGATAAGGACTTCCCTCGTGGCTTAGCTGGTAAATAATCTGCCTGAAATGTGGGAAACCTGTTTTCGATCCCTCAGTTGGGAAGATCCCCTGGGGAAGGGAAAGGCTACCCACTCCAATATTCTGCCCTAGAGAATTCCATGGACTGTACAAAGAGTCGGACACAACTGAACAACTTTCACTCACTCACTAGATAAGTGTATGGTGAATATTATTAATAGAATTCTTAATATTGATCCATCCCTGCCCTTCTGGAATGGCTATAACTAGATAAGTGAAATTAAACTATATTTTCTTTTTTAAAGGTATCTTTGTATGAATACAGTTCAGTTCAGTCAGCAATGCTATCTAATTTTATAAATAATCTGGGAAGCATTTCTCTCTTTTTTTCTACTGCATTCCAATGTAGCTTAAATAGGAATTTTATTTCTTAGAAATTTAAAGCAATTTATTTCTGAAATTATTGGGCTTTGGTCACATTTAGGGAAGTAGCTCTATAAAATCAAAATAACCAGTAATCATGGACTACGTTAAGTAATCTTTTAATTTCTTCTTGGACTTATCTTCATGATTTTTGTTAAGTTTTAATGGATTTGAACTGTCCGTTTTATCTTGAGCTATTTCCTTGTGAAAGTCAGAAAGCTGCTGTGGTAACAGGTGACATATGCAAGACTGGCAATTGGGAAAATGTGGTAGTAGAAATTTGTAAATATTGTCCTAATTTTCATTGTTGGAAGCAAAATTATAATCAAGAGTGAGGATGCAGGAGATGTTGGGAGTTTGAGGAGAAATGAGAAAAAGTAAAATGAATTTCTAGTAGAGTAGAAAATGAATAGGCTGTAGAAGTGTAGGATGATAGTAAGAGAGCATTAGGGGATTGTTTGAGGTTCATGATCATAAATTCAAAGTGATGCCAATCGAGGTAGTTATGTGGGTTTTTTTAAAAGCCATATCCAGCTGCAGAGGTGCAGATATGTGGTGGTTGAAAGGTTAGATTTAACCAGGTTTAGACATTTCCTAAGTATTTATAATGATGAAGGAGAAGGACGAGAGAGCTAAGGATTGTGAAAGTAAAGCTAGTTAAAGAAGGGAGAGAAATAACAATAAGTTGAGATACAGTGGAAACTGATAAGACTGGAGTCCTAGAGGGGCCAACGGATTGTTGCAGTTTGTGAGCAGATCGAGTGAAAAGAACAAAAGAAGGTGGTTATCCAATAGTAAAACAGAGAAATAATGAATATGGAGAGGACATCTATGTTATTATGTTTTATAATAATAAAATCTATGGAAGTAGATGGCTAAAATAATGTGGAAAACAGTATCACCAGAGGAGAGAGGTTCAGGGAACTGAGAAGCTAGGGACTTGAAAAGATTATCTACATGTATGTTGAACTCTCCAACAATTAAGAAAGGTATAGTCTGGAGAGAAGGACAATGAGTCAGATGTGAAAGGCCTTGAGATACAAGAGTGAATAATGTAGTGGAAGATCTGTAGACAGAGCAGAATTGAGGGGTAGGAGATAATATAATCTGATGTCACGAAACATACAGCTGAAGGTTTTTAGATCGAAGTGAGAAAGAAATAAGCAACAGAGAGGCTATCCACCTCAGTCCCATGCTCAGGGACAGAAGGACTGAGGGAGAAAATCAGTTTTTTCGTGCACAGTCATGACAAAGAGCTCTGCAGGAAGCAATGCCTTTAGGGCTGTGCTGACTGAGCTGTGGGTGCGCATGCTCAGTTGTGTCCAACTCTTTGTGACCCCATGGGCTGTAGCCTGCCAGGCTCCTCTGTCCATGGAATTCTCCAGGTAAGAATACTGGAGTGGGTTGCCATTTCCTCCTCCAGGGAATCTTCCTGACTTAGAGATGGAACCTGCGTCTCCTGTGGCTCTTGCATTGGCAGATGGATTCTTTAATGCTGAGCCACAGGGGAAGCCTAGGACAATGCCAGGCTTCCTTTGGAGTAAGAAGATAAGAGAATCAGAGAAGGGGCTGGGGATGTTTGGGATGGTGCCAATGATAGAGTCCCAAAACTCTAGTTAGTAAAAAGATTCCTGGAGGGTTGGGAGAAGAGAATAGATGAGGAGCTAGCAGAACCTTATGGGGTTTCAAAGGTAGGAGATGAGGGTGTACCTAGCCATCTGGGGCTGCAGAGATAACATATACAAGGCTAAAGGCTATAGTGAGATTCACCCTTATTATATGATTCAAGGCAGAAAATGGTAGCAGCCTGAGTGTTTTGGGCAGGAACAATTGGGTGCTTGAAGCTCCATCTTGATCCTGTTGACAGAGGCAGCAGGAAATAAGGAAGTGAATCTTTTGCCCTATATCATAGGGTTGCATTCCCCTGAACTAGAGCACAGTCTGCTCTTGATGGGAGAGGCTCTACTTTGAACTTTGAATCTAAATGGAATTGGGATTCTGGGGGAGCTTGTTGTTATTTAATGTTGAAAGACAGTCACACCTCTACCCCAGCATCACTGGTAATCTCGTCTCAGGCTCTGTGAAAAGCCCTCCTTGATGCCTGATGTGGGGATAGGATCATAAATGACTCTTGATCCTCTGTCAGAGAGTAGGTAAGCTCTTCATCATGCTTATATAGGCATTGTTCAAATTGTCCCCTGAAGACTTAAATGGAAGGTAAGATTTCCTGTGTGTGTGTGGTGGGGTAGGGTGGAGGGCAGTGATGTGTGAGCTCGGATAGCAGGCAGTCTGTAGCTTTAGTTCAGATATGTTGTTTCTACATACTTTCCAGAAATGATAAATCATCTGTCTTTAGACATCTTTCATTCTGGGTGTGTATGTGTGGGTGTGAGGTTGGGATAATATATGAGAAAGAGGTACTACCTTCTAATTTTGTTTTAAAGATCATAACTATGGATTTTCCCAGTTAGGTTCATACAAAATAAAGATGACACATGGCCGGTTACCATCTTCAACCTTGTCTCATTGATTGTCCTTGGATGTACAGATAATACTCAAGTGGATGCTTTTTTTTTCCTTCAAGGTTTAACCTGACACTGGTATTTACCCTTTTTACTTAAGGGATGTTATCTTGTAAAACATAAACTGATCAAGATTATGGAGATGGATTTCAGTTCTCAACATTTCCCTGTGGTTGTGTCCACATTTCACTGTTTATGGAAAAGTAGATATGATTGGAAGTCTTTATTTTAGATTGGGGTAGTACCCTAGTATTATTGTGGGTGAGATTTTTGTAACTAACTCAGGTTCATTTTATTTATTTTAATAGACTTCAAGGAGGGTGGTTCTAGACACATTTTCTCGTGGTGCCATCTTCTAGCAAGTCCTTGCTTGTGTGTCTTGTTCCTAACTACATAACTGAGTGTTGTGATTTCAAAGGCTTTCATTTATGTCACTAGAGTATGTGTGGACTAAAATAATTATATCAATGTCAGTGAAGAACATGAATAACAAGGTGATATTGATGTTTGCACCTATTTGTGCTGCGCACACACATTTTTTAATTGAAGTTCAAAACCTTTTAGTGCATAGCATCATGAATACTGTGACTGATTTGAAATATTGAAAATATTTTGAGGGTAAAATATTTTGCAGTTTTATTTGTTTTCTGCTGCTGTGTAACAAATGACTACAAAAAGCTTGAAATAATGTAATACTTTATCATTTATTGTATAATAGCTTACCATTCTGTGGGTTAGAAGTCCAGTATGGAATGCCTGGATTCTGTGCTTAGAGTTTCACACGGTGTTGGCCTGAATGAGTTATCTTCTAGAGACTCTGGAAAAATCTGTTTCTAAACTCATTTTTGTTGGCTTTTTTTTTTTTTTTAGACTGTGCTATGGAGCTTGTAGAATCTTAGTTCCCTGACCAGGGATCAAACCCAGGCTTCCTGCAGTAGTAACACAGAGTCCTAACCATTGGACTGCCAGGGAAATCCTGGCAGAATTCTGCTCCTTGCAGTTGTAGACTTGAGGTCCTCTTTTCCTTGCTGGCTGTCAGCTGGGGGCTGCTCTTAGTTCCTGTGGATTACCTCTTTCATCTTCAAAGCCAAAGTGGTAGGTGGAATAATGTGCCCCATCCTCCTCCCCAGCCCCAAAGATCTCCATATCCTAATCCCTGAAACCTGTGAATATGTTACCTTATAGACAAAAGGAACTATGCAGATGTGATTAAATTAAGGTCTTGAGATGGGAGATTATCCTCAATTGTCTGGGTAAATTTGAGTAATCACAAAGGTCCTAATAGGAGAGAAGGCAATCAGAAGACAGAAGCAGAGATAGGAGTGGTGCAGCCAGGAACCAAGGGATGCTGAAGCCTGTAGAAGCTAGAAGAGCAAGGGACAAATTCTCCCTTGGAACAGACCAGCTGCTGACACCGTAATTTTAGCCTCTTCAGACTTATCCTAGATTTCTGACCTCCAGAACTAATATAAGAGAATAGATGTGCATTGTTTTAAGTCGCTAAATTTCTCATGATCTGTTACAGCAGCAGTAAGAAATGAATATAACCTGCAATGGGAAATTTCTCCTTATTCACTCTCACTCACAATCTGAAGTTTTTTAACTTCCTCTTCTGATACCAGTGGATGAAAACTCTAGTTGTAAAAGGGGTTCATATAATTAGATCCAACCCACCCATATAATCTCTTAAATTTAAGGTCAACTTATTTGGGACCTTAATTATCTGCAAAATCCCTTCAGAGCAGAATTTACATTAGTGTTTGATTGAATAACTGGGAAAGGATGTGTGCACACCAAATGCCAGGAATCTTGGGGGACTGTCTTAGAGTTCTGCCTACCACAGAGATTAAAAACGTTAAAATATTTGAAGTATTTAAAGTATTTGAATCCTTCTCAGAATCTGTCTTTTCTTACTTTAAGTTTTTTTTTTTTTTTTTTCTGATCACAAAGCCTATTGCTTTACAATGCAATAATATTTTTTAAAAAGTTTCCATGGCACTAATTTAGTCAAAGGACACATGCAATGAGTGTACTTTGGAGACCTGCCTCTGGAATTTTTCATGACTACTCTTTCCCTCAGGGCAGAACTCTTGATTCCTTGATGTGTTTTTCTATTCTAGTCATTATTTAAATTTCTGAGTTACTACAACCTGTAATCTCCACTTCCTTGATTTATTTAAGTTTCTAATGAAGTACATAGTGTATTGTTGATGTTTACTGAATGAATAGCAGTCTCTGTTCCACTTTGTCTTGTGGCTATTTAGTGGGATGTTTTGGCCTTTTCACAGTTATTTTAGCTCTCAGCTATCTCAGGCAAATAGAATTCTTCATCTCTGCCTACTTCTATCACTTATCTATCCTAAATAATTTTTTTTTCCTAGTTATCTTAAAAATTAAATTCCTTTTTTTGGTTTGTGATTGTTAATAAGCATTGTTTCATCTTCTTTGTTTACTATTTTGCATTTTTTCCTATTCCAATAAACTTTTGTGAATGGCAGGGAGTGTCCAATGAGAGGAAAATTACTTTCATTAGATGTTCCATCATAATTTATAAACAATGTTTATCTCATAAACTAACATTTTATTAGGAAAAATAAAATCTTGTGCCCTATGAAAAGTTAAAAATGAATTACACTTCTTTAAGAGACTCTGTTTTTATAAATATCTTCTTAATAGTCACTGTATAGTATTTTCAGTTTTCCACCTGGGACCAATGGAGGGATTCAAGTTAAAAGAAAAACATCATAAGGTTTTCTGAATGTGCCAGATGCTTTCCTTTAAACTTCTTCAATATTTCATGAGGAAAATTTCACAAAAAAATATGACATTGATTTATCAGCTCTGTCTGGGGCCTAAAAACATGAAGATTAAGAATAGAAATGTCTGAGTGGTAGAATATAGTGAGGAGGTTTACTTAAATTAGTTCCCTCTACCCAGGCCATCAGTGATCCTGCTCTGACGGAGTACTTAAGCACAAAAACATTTCATTTAATGTGAAACCTAATCTTGCTAATTCGCCAAAAGAAAATGTTGGATTAGTGACTAATTTGCTTTCATCAAAATGTTTATTAGAACCTCATTATATCAGGATATATGTAGCAAATATCATGGTTTCTGTATTTTTTAACATCCCAGTAGTACATCCTTACATATCTCACCAGTTATACTAATAGATAAATGATAGTGTGAATTTCCATTTTACACATTTGAGAATACTAAATCTGTAACTGAATAAGAAAATATATAAAGAAAAAGCTAATTTATTATTGGTGGTTAGCTTTCTAAGTATTTTTATAAATCATATTTTGAGAGAATTCTGGGTCAGTTGATTGCAATGTATGTATTGAATTAATCCTTTATTACCAAAATAATGCTGCATAAATACTCCAACACTTCACGACTTATACAACAAGATGGAATTATTCTCATCTCATCAATGTTTATATTTGACTACAGAGAGATCCAGCCCAGAACAGCTGGGCAACTCTTCTTAAGGCGCTGATTGCAGTTATATCAGTTTATGTGCCTTTCACTGTTCTTGGACTCAGAGCACTTTCCTGTGGCAAAGAGCAGAAATTCTACAAGCATCATCCTCTGAGGTTCCTTTGGTCAAGGTCAGTCTCATGGCCAAGGCTGGAATCCATGGATATAACAAACCCATGGAGGAGTGGGAAGGATAGGAGTGAATATTTATTGAAGGGTAATCCAAACTATCTTGTAATTTTTTATTCTTTATGAGAAATGACATGTGAGATGGAAAGGATCCCTATTTGTGAAATCATATGCAGATACACTGAATCACTAAATATTATCTCTCCTTTTTCATGGCATTCAATAAGCTTAAGCGTAAATTTAAGTATAAATTTTCAAGTCCTTATTTTAGGACCTGAGATAAACTTTTTAGCAGCTATTTGCTTCATTTTTGTTTGTTTATTTACAGATGTAGATATATCTGGTGGCTCAATAGAGCCCATACGTTTTTTTTTGGGGGGGGGAGGGTCTTATTTTTTCTCTAAGAATAAACATATCTCAAGCAGGAGAGAAGAAATGGAAGAATGGCTGCTTCACTAAACTGCTGTGCTAGGGCAGAATCCATATCTGTCTCTATTCCCTGCTGTATCTCTACACTCAGCCCAGTACTTTGCTCTTTGTAGCCTCTCAATAAATATTAAACTGATTACTAACTTACAAGAAAGTCCTTTTGTGTCCAACCTCTGTTTCTGCTCGACATTTTTGGTAATATGTACACTCCCTGAGAATACAAGTGATGTTTTCTTTATTGTGGTAAAATATACATACCACACAGTTTACCATTTTAACCATGGTAAAATATACAATTCAAGGTTATTAAGTACATTTTATGTGAAGAATTTCTCAAAAACGATGACATCACTTTATGAGCCCTGCAATTACCATCACTACTATCTAGTTCCAATACTTTTTCATCACCTTAAATGGAAATGCTATTCACATCAAGCAGTTACTCCCCATCCTTCTTCCTCAAAGTCCCTGGTAAGATCAAATCTGTCTCTGTCTCTATGGATGTGCCTGTTTTGACCTCTCATACAAATGGACTCCTACAATATGTGGCTTTTTGTGTCTAGCTCCCTTCACTCAACATAATGTCTCAAGGTTTATCTATGGTATGTGTCAGTACTTCCCTCCTTTTGTGGCTTTTCTGTTGTATGGCTGTACCATATTTTGTTTATCCATTCATCAGTTATGGAATTTAGGCAAATAATATTTTATATACATGCTAATTGATTCTAGATGTTAGATGAAGTCTAATAGGGTAACAGTCTCTTATTTTTCTCCATAGAATATATGGGGAGGAATTATTTTGCAGAACTTGGTTGGAAAGGGAAGAAGAAAAAACTGGAAGACTTCTAGAAAAGTAATATGAACACAGTACAGAGTGAATTCATGCCCAATTAAACTGATTTTTTTTAACTTCAATCTAGATTACTATGATCAGATATCATAGTCATCTGACAGCAATTTGGTAGGAAATAAAGAATAAGCAGCTGGTTATTTTAATTGTGACTTTAATCTTGCATTTTTCCTTATTTGCTGTGACATATCCCTTAATTTTCTCTGTAATAAAATAATAACAATATTCAAGTAGTACTTTCTTGCCTCTTCCCATGTTTTCTGTGCCAGTGCTTTCCAGCTTCCTCCTGCTCTCCAAAAATGTTTTAAACCCCAGATCATGTGAAATTCTGATTTAAGTTTAAAAATACCTCACTCCTTGAAGGTTTATTACTCAATTAGAATCTGAAAGGGACTGCATGACTATTTGATTCTCCATAGAGTCCAAGAGAAGTTTAAAAGCTTGGGGAAAATAAGATACATGAATAAAATGAAAGGAATTGGCATTATGTAACTCAGAAAACTAAGATCATGGCATCTGATCCCATCACTTCATGGGAAATAGATGGGGAAACAGTGGAAACAGTGTCAGACTTTGTTTTTGGGGGGCTCCCAAATCACTGCAGATGGCAATTGCAGCCATGATGTTAAAAGACACTTACTCCTTGGAAGGAAAGTTATGACCAACCTAGATAGCATATTCAAAAGCAGGGCCATTACTTTGCCAACAAAGGTCCGTCTAGTCAAGGCTATGGTTTTTCCAGTGGTCATGTATGGAAGTGGAGTTGGACTGTGAAGAAAGCTGAGCACTGAAGAATTGATGCTTTTGAACTGTGGTGCTGGAGAAGACTCTTGAGAGTCCCTTGGACTGCAAGGAGATCGAACCAGTCCATCCTAAAGGAGATCAGTCCTGGGTGTTCATTGGAAGGACTGATGTTGAAGCTGAAGCTCCAGTACTTTAGCCACCTCATGTGAAGAGCTGACTAATTGGAAAAAACCCTGATGCTGGGAGGGATTGGGGGCAGGAAGAGAAGGGGACGACAGAGGATGCACCGACTCAATGCACATGAGTTTGGGTGAACTACGAGAGTTGGTGATGGACAGGGAAGCCTGGTGTGCTACGATTCATGGGGCTGCAAAGAGCTGGACACGACTGAGTGACTGAACTGAACTGAACTGAACCTGGAGAAATGAAGACTGAAATCTTTAATACATGAAGGACTATTTTATAGAGGAAGATAAGTGATTTTTCTCTGTCTTCCATGAGAACAGAATAAGAGGAAATAGATTTAAGCTATAGCACACAGGATTTAGATTTGAAATAAAAAGCTTTCTAACTCTAGGGAATGTAAGGCATTTTATCAGTGTCCTAGTTAAATACCAAAAGGGATTTAAGGAAAAGAAAGTGGAAGGATTACTTTTATTGTTCAGTTCAGTTCAGTCACTCAGTCATGTCTGACTCTTTGCGACCCTATGAATCGCAGCATGCCAGGCCTCCCTGTCCATCACCAACTCCCGGAGTTCACCCAAACTCAAGTCCATCGAATCAGTGATGCCATCCAGCCATCTCATCCCCTGTCGTCCCCTTCTCCTCCTGCCCCCAATCCCTCCCAGCATCAGAGTCTTTTCCAATGAGTCAACTCTTCGCATGAGATGGCCAAAGTACTGGAGTTTCAGCTTTTTTTTTTTTCCTTCTCAGGAAATCTCAGGGCTGATCTTTAGAATGGACTGGTTGGATCTCCTTGCAGTCCAAGGGACTCTCAAGAGTCTTCTCCAACACCACAGTTCAAAAGCATCAATTTTTTGGCGCTCAGCTTTCTTCACAGTTCAACTCTCACATCCATACATGACCACTGGAAAAACCATAGCCTTGACTAAACGGACCTTTGTTGGTAAAGTAATATCTCTGCTTTTCAATATGCTATCTAGGTTGGTCATAACTTTTCTTCCAAGGAGTAAGCGTCTTTTAATTTCATGGCTGCAGTCACCATCTGCAGTGATTATGGAACCCCAAAAAATAAAGTCTGACACTGTTTCCACTGTTTCCCCATCTATTTGCATAAAGTGATGGGACCAAATGCCATGATCTTAGTTTTCTGAATGTTGAGCTGTAAGCCAACTTTTTCACTGTCCACTTTCACTTTCATCAAGAGGCTTTTTAGTTCCTCTTCACTTTCCGCCATAAGGGTGGTGTCATCTGCAAGTCTGAGGTTATTGATATTTCTCCTGGCAATCTTGATTCCATCTTGTGCTTCTTCCAGCCCAGTGTTTCTCATGATGTACTCGGCATATAGGTTAAATAAACAGGGTGACAATATATAGCCTTGACATACTCTTTTTCCTATTTGGAACCAGTCTGTTGTTCCATGTCCAGTTCTAACTGTTGCTTCCTGACCTGCATATAGGTTTTTCAAGAGGCAGGTCAGGTGCTCTGGTGTTCCCATCTCTTTCAGAATTTTCCACAGTTTATTGTGATCCACACAGTCAAAGGCTTTGGCATAGTCAATAAAGCAGAAATAGATGTTTTTCTGAAACTCTCCTTTGATCCATGATCCAGTGGATGATCCAGTGGATGTTGGCAATTTGATCTCTGATTCCTCTGCTGTTTCTAAAACCAGCTTGAACATCTGGAATTTCATGGTTCACGTATTGCTGAAGCCTGGCTTGGAGAATTTTGAGCATTACTTTACTAGCGTGTGAGATGAGTGCAATTGTGCAGTAGTTTGAGCGTTCTTTGTCATTGCCTTTCTTTGGGATTGGAATGAGAACTGAGGTTTTCCAGTCTTGTGGTCACTGCTGAGTTTTCCAAATTTGCTGGCATATTGAGTGCAGCACTTTTACAGCATCATCTTTCAGGATTTGAATTAGCTCAACTGGAGTTCCATCACCTCCATTAGCTTTGTTTGTAGTGATGCTTTCTAAGGCCCACTTGACTTCTCATTCCCTGTCTCTTATACACATCTCAGGCAGTCTGTAGCTTTAGTTCAGATATGTTGTTTCTACATACTTTCCAGAAATGATAAATCATCTGTCTTTAGACATCTTTCATTCTGGGTGTGTATGTGTGGGTGTGAGGTTGGGATAATATATGAGAAAGAGGTACTACCTTCTAATTTTGTTTTAAAGATCATAACTATGGATTTTCCCAGTTAGGTTCATACAAAATAAAGATGACACATGGCCGGTTACCATCTTCAACCTTGTCTCATTGATTGTCCTTGGATGTACAGATAATACTCAAGTGGATGCTTTTTTTTTCCTTCAAGGTTTAACCTGACACTGGTATTTACCCTTTTTACTTAAGGGATGTTATCTTGTAAAACATAAACTGATCAAGATTATGGAGATGGATTTCAGTTCTCAACATTTCCCTGTGGTTGTGTCCACATTTCACTGTTTATGGAAAAGTAGATATGATTGGAAGTCTTTATTTTAGATTGGGGTAGTACCCTAGTATTATTGTGGGTGAGATTTTTGTAACTAACTCAGGTTCATTTTATTTATTTTAATAGACTTCAAGGAGGGTGGTTCTAGACACATTTTCTCGTGGTGCCATCTTCTAGCAAGTCCTTGCTTGTGTGTCTTGTTCCTAACTACATAACTGAGTGTTGTGATTTCAAAGGCTTTCATTTATGTCACTAGAGTATGTGTGGACTAAAATAATTATATCAATGTCAGTGAAGAACATGAATAACAAGGTGATATTGATGTTTGCACCTATTTGTGCTGCGCACACACATTTTTTAATTGAAGTTCAAAACCTTTTAGTGCATAGCATCATGAATACTGTGACTGATTTGAAATATTGAAAATATTTTGAGGGTAAAATATTTTGCAGTTTTATTTGTTTTCTGCTGCTGTGTAACAAATGACTACAAAAAGCTTGAAATAATGTAATACTTTATCATTTATTGTATAATAGCTTACCATTCTGTGGGTTAGAAGTCCAGTATGGAATGCCTGGATTCTGTGCTTAGAGTTTCACACGGTGTTGGCCTGAATGAGTTATCTTCTAGAGACTCTGGAAAAATCTGTTTCTAAACTCATTTTTGTTGGCTTTTTTTTTTTTTTTAGACTGTGCTATGGAGCTTGTAGAATCTTAGTTCCCTGACCAGGGATCAAACCCAGGCTTCCTGCAGTAGTAACACAGAGTCCTAACCATTGGACTGCCAGGGAAATCCTGGCAGAATTCTGCTCCTTGCAGTTGTAGACTTGAGGTCCTCTTTTCCTTGCTGGCTGTCAGCTGGGGGCTGCTCTTAGTTCCTGTGGATTACCTCTTTCATCTTCAAAGCCAAAGTGGTAGGTGGAATAATGTGCCCCATCCTCCTCCCCAGCCCCAAAGATCTCCATATCCTAATCCCTGAAACCTGTGAATATGTTACCTTATAGACAAAAGGAACTATGCAGATGTGATTAAATTAAGGTCTTGAGATGGGAGATTATCCTCAATTGTCTGGGTAAATTTGAGTAATCACAAAGGTCCTAATAGGAGAGAAGGCAATCAGAAGACAGAAGCAGAGATAGGAGTGGTGCAGCCAGGAACCAAGGGATGCTGAAGCCTGTAGAAGCTAGAAGAGCAAGGGACAAATTCTCCCTTGGAACAGACCAGCTGCTGACACCGTAATTTTAGCCTCTTCAGACTTATCCTAGATTTCTGACCTCCAGAACTAATATAAGAGAATAGATGTGCATTGTTTTAAGTCGCTAAATTTCTCATGATCTGTTACAGCAGCAGTAAGAAATGAATATAACCTGCAATGGGAAATTTCTCCTTATTCACTCTCACTCACAATCTGAAGTTTTTTAACTTCCTCTTCTGATACCAGTGGATGAAAACTCTAGTTGTAAAAGGGGTTCATATAATTAGATCCAACCCACCCATATAATCTCTTAAATTTAAGGTCAACTTATTTGGGACCTTAATTATCTGCAAAATCCCTTCAGAGCAGAATTTACATTAGTGTTTGATTGAATAACTGGGAAAGGATGTGTGCACACCAAATGCCAGGAATCTTGGGGGACTGTCTTAGAGTTCTGCCTACCACAGAGATTAAAAACGTTAAAATATTTGAAGTATTTAAAGTATTTGAATCCTTCTCAGAATCTGTCTTTTCTTACTTTAAGTTTTTTTTTTTTTTTTTTCTTGCTATTCCCTGGAACTCTGCATTCAGATGCTTATATCTTTCCTTTTCTCCTTTGCTTTTCATTTCTCTTCTTTTCACAGCTATTTGTAAGGCGTCCTCAGACAGCCATTTTGCTTTTTTGCATTTCTTTTCCATGGGGATGGTCTTGATCCCTGTCTCCTGTACAATGTCACGAACCTCCATCCATAGTTCATCAGGCACTCTATCTATCAGATCTAGTCCCTTGAATCTATTTCTCACTTCCACTGTATAATCATAAGGGATTTGATTTAGGTCATACCTGAATGGTCTAGTGGTTTTCCCTACTTTCTTCAATTTAAGTCTGAATTTGGTAATAAGGAGTTCATGATCTGAGCCAGTCAGCTCCTGGTCTTGTTTTTGTTGACTGTATAGAGCTTCTCCATCTTTGGCTCCAAAGAATATAATCAGTCTGGTTTCGGTGTTGACCATCTGGTGATGTCCATGTGTAGAGAGTCTTTTCTTGTGTTGTTTGAAGAGGGTATTTGCTAAACGCAGGTGGCTGCAACGGCGCACAGAGTGCGGCCGAGAGGAGCTACCCCATGTCCGAGGTCAAGGGCAGAAGCTGGGAGGACCCCATGCCCTAGCGGTGGTAGCAAAGAGGAGTTACCCCACGCCCGAGGTCAGGAGCAGCGGCCAAGTGTGCCAGTCTGCGACAGTGCAGGAATGGCCAAGAGGAATTACCCCGTGTCCGAGTCAGGGGCTGCAACCGAGAGGAGCTACCCCACGTCCAGGGTCAGGGGCAGCAGGGGAGAGGAGCTATCCCCCTCCCAAGGCCATGGGCAGCAGCCGGAAAGAACAACCCCACGCCCGAGGGCAGGGCGGCGGCCGGGAGGAGCCACCCCACGTCCAAGGAGCAGTGGCTGCATGGGCGCAGGAGGGCCTAGAGGAGCTATCCCATGTTGGAGGTCAGGAGGGGTGGCAGTGAGGAGATACCCCTCATCCAAGGTAAGGAGCAGCAGCTGTGCTTTGCTGAGCAGCCGTGAAGAGATACCCCACGTCCAAGGTAAGAGAAACCCAAGTAAGACGGTAGGTGTTGCAAGAGGGCATCAGAGGGCAGACACACTGAAACCATAACCACAGAAAACTAGTCAATCTGGTCACACTAGGACCACAGCCTTGTCTAGCTCAGTGAAACTAAGCCATGCCCGTGGGACCATCCAGGACGGGCAGGTCATGGTGGAGAGGTCTGACAGAATGTGGTCCACTGGAGAAGGGAATGGCAAACCACTTCAGTATTCTTGCCTTGAGAACCCCATGAACAGTATGAANACAGCCTTGTCTAGCTCAGTGAAACTAAGCCATGCCCGTGGGACCATCCAGGACGGGCAGGTCATGGTGGAGAGGTCTGACAGAATGTGGTCCACTGGAGAAGGGAATGGCAAACCACTTCAATATTCTTGCCTTGAGAACCCCATGAACAGTATGAAAAGGCAAATTGATAGGATACTGAAAGAGGAACTCCCCAGGTCAGTAGGTGCCCAACATGCTACTGGAGATCAGTGGAGAAATAACTCCAGAAAGAATGAAGGGATAGAGCCAAAGCAAAAACAATACCCAGCTGTGGATGTGACTGGTGATAGAAACAAGGTCCAATGCTGTAAAGAGCAATATTGTATAGGAACCTGGAATGTCAGGTCCATGAATCAAGGCAAATTGGAAGTGGTCAAACAAGAGATGGCAAGAGTGAATGTTGACATTCTAGGAATCAGTGAACTAAAATGGACTGGAATGGGTGATTTTAACTCAGATGACCATTATATCTACTACTGCTGGCAGGAGTCCCTTAGAAGAAATGGAGTAGCCATCCTGGTCAACAAAAGAGTCCAAAATGCAGTACTTGGATGCAATCTCAAAAACGACAGAATGATCTCTGTTCCTTTCCAAGGCAAACCATTCAATATCACAGTAATCCAAGTCGATGCCCCAACCAGTAATGCTGAAGAAGCTGAAGTTGAACGGTTCTATGAAGACCTACAAGACCTTTTACAACTAACACCCAAAAAAGATATCCTTTTCATTATAGGGGACTGGAATGCAAAAGTAGGAAGTCAAGAAATACCTGGAGTAACAGGCAAATTCAGAGAAGGTGATGGCACCCCACTCCAGTACTCTTGCCTAGAAAATCTCATGGACGGAAGAGCCTGGTAGGCTGCAGTCCATGGGGTCGCTAAGAGTCAGACACGACTGAGCGACTTCCCTTTCACTTTTCACTTTCATGCATTGGAGAAGGAAATGGCAACCCACTCCAGTGTTCTTCCCTGGAGAATCCCAGGGACGGGGGAGCCTGGTGGGCTGCCATCTATGGGGTCACACAGAGTCGGACACAACTGAAGTGACTTAGCAGCAGCAGCAGCAACAGGCAAATTTGGCCTTGGAATACGGAATGAAGCAGGGCCAAGACTAATAGAGTTTTGCCAAGAAAATGCACTCTTATTGTTAACATTGTTTATTAAGAGATATTCCTTGTGAATGTTTAGAGGGGGATAGAGACCTGCTTATTTTGGGTGGTCTTGGCTCCTAAAGAAAATAGAAAGCACCATACTGTCATGTTTCTTCGCTATAGCAGTGTCGAGCACAGTGCTCTGCAGGCAGGATTTCTTAATAAAATGTAGTGAAATGTATAGGCCCTCTTCTCAAAGATCAGAAAACAAAGGTAGTATAATAATTCTATGCCCTAATATCAAGCAGCTGGCTGCTATTAGGATCAAATTCACACAGTTATTTAAGACAAAATGTAGATTTGAGCCAGAAAATAGATTTCTACCTTTTTTATACCTAGAACATTGGATGAACAACCCTGAACTACAGACTCAGGCGTACACTCTCCCTGCTATATCCTGGATGCTTGTACTATTTCTAGATTAACAATTCAGGAAGCTATGAATTGGTTAGGTGAGTCTGTGACTTGGTTCTAGACAGCAGTATACATATAATACTGAGAAATTTCTTTTAAAAATGATTAACAATAATATATTCAGTAATTATTCATTGAGCTCCTATAGCATATGAGGAGTCAGACACTGAAGCGACTTGGCATGCACACATGCATTGGAGAAGGAAATGGCAACCCACTCCAGTATTGTTGCCTGGAGAATCCCGGGGACAGGGGAGCCTGGTCAGCTGCCGTCTATGGGGTCGCACAGAGTCGGACATGACTGAAAAGGCTTAGCAGCAGCAGCAGTATATGAGGCATTATGCTAAGTCCTAGGCAGTGCATAAAATGGAGAAGATGTCTGTGAAATAATGTGGAGATAAGCTGTCCCTTAATTTTTTCCAATGACTTAAACAAAGATTATTTCCTATTTTTTTATTTAAATTTATTTTAATTGGAGGCTAATTACTTTACAATATTGTATTGGTTTTGCCATGCTTTTTGTAACCTGATCAATGCCCGATTATACCACCCGGAACACACCTGAGCATCTGCCAGTATAAAGGCTAAACATCAGGAGAGGGTAGATAGGAAAAAACAAATGGGAGAAACTTTATGTTTTCTCTGAAGTATTGGGGTGCAGGTTTATAAACTCCACATCTGTTCCCTCTCTGGCATCTGCGTCTTTTTTCACCCACCCTTGGGGACCAACCTGCTCTTCCACCCCTGCCCTGTACACTGCTTCCCTCATGCACTTGCCGTTCTGCCAGCTCCTGCACAGGCGTACAACCTACATTTTCATTCTCTTGTCTGTTCAGTTAGCATAGCTTCTAGGGTCCTAAATGGAGAGTAATTAAAATGGTGTTTGAAGGCGTCCTGTGACGGTGTAGAGTGGGCAAGGCACTTCAGGGCAGAGTTCCTCAGACTAGAGCCAGGGACCTAAATTTGAGGTATCAAGTCCAGAATTTTGTTTTCACTTCTATGACAGAAGTAAAGTGATAATTAAAATCTGCTATAGAATGAGGAAAACTTTCCAGTAACACCAACAGCAGGCACTGAGAAATAAAAGAGAAAAAAATTGTTAAAAATGCTAGTTACAATAAATGTATAAACCAATCATCAATTATGTATAACTGCCAATAACATAAAAACACAATAGCAATGATTCATCATTAAATATGCCAGATTAATTTTGCATAGATTTCAATTTAAACTATTCATGTGATTCAGTTTTCAAAAGGTCTTGGTTTTGTAGCACGATCTTCTGTCTGTTCAGAGCATGTAAGACAATAGACAAGATGGTACCCACCCGTGGAGTACTCACTGATATATAATTATTCACACCGTTTGGTTACTATTGCATAAGTAATGCTGGTTAAAAAAACCAACCAGCATATTTTTCTGATTGCCTTAGCTGCCTTTCCTGAAGGAACCATACTGGTTTTCAAGGCTGGCTAATCTTGGCATAATAATGAAGTGAAGTGTCTCTTTGCAACCCCATGGACTATAGCCTACCGGGCTCCTCCATCCATGGGATTTTCCAGGCAAGAATAATGGAGTGGGGTGCCATTTTCTTTTCCAGGGGAACTTCCCAACCCAGGGATCAAACCCAGGTCTCCCGCATTGTAGCCAGACACTTTACCGCCTGAGTGACAAGGGAAGTCTAATAATAATAATAATAATAATAAATGGCATAATAATAAATTGTTGTTAATGTTGAGAGAAATTTAATCAGATTACTTTCATTTTGGCAATTTCAGGATTTCTAGGTTCTACCTCCTGCCTTCCCAGCAAAAACTGAACAGAGAATATTGGATTCTCTGCTCATTAGATACTTTGCTCAAACATTACTTTTTTTTTTTTTTTAAATAAGATTTAACCAAAAGATAACCAGAGATAGTTTCTCCCTTAGCCACCCTCCTGCTTCATCAGGCATTGTTTTTAACTTTGATAAAAGTAGTATTAAGTCTGTATTTTGATTTTAAGATTAAAAAAGTAATATAGTCACTAAAGGAATCACATAAAATAAAACTTTTGTTTTTTTGAATTAACTTTTATGATTAAGGAAAGGAAAAAAGCAATTAATGGCTTGACTATCAGCTAGGTCCTTGCTGACCCAGTTAATGCAATTTCTTTAACCTACTAGTTTCTTTTATCTGTATTGAGCTGTGATTTTTTGTCTGCCACCAATTTAATTTCTTTTCCTTTCCCTTGAAGGAGTTATTCCAGATTCTTAACAGCCTTGCTGAACTGCAGGGGAACCAAGGACTTTTATGTGTTCAAATTCTTAATTGTTAACATTGTGACAAGCATTGGCAAACTGATTTGGCAGAATTGGTGTGACGTCATAGAAAAGAATTTCCTTTGTTTTATTTAAAAGTGGTTTCCGAGTTTTCCCCAGTAAGTCTGGCTTCTATCTTGAGCTCTAAGAGAGCCCTTTACCAGATGTCAGAACCAAGACATCATCTTTGACTTCTAAGGACTTTATCCAAGCTGACCTGGATTACTCCCTTTCATGAATTGAACACAAACTTCTTAAATAACACTCCATTTCTCCAGGCTAATGTTCTCCCCTTTTGTCCCATTTATCTTGCCCTATCTATCCTCATCCTTTGTCTTAGGCAGAACTTTCTCATCTCAATTCCCTCAACATAAAAGTGACTCTCAAACACTATTATCTCCTTAAAATATTTTCAAAAAGAGGTATTGCTTCCCATCCTAATATCACCCTCTGTAGGCAGGCAAGTTACAGGTTGATTAATCTGATGTAAGTTATTGGGAAAATCCTTAAACAGGATATTAAATAAGTGGCTTGTTAGCACTTAAGTAAAAAAGCCAGTGATAAACTGTGAGGGTATTCATGAATTTTCTAAGAACGAATGGCAAACTAATCTCTCCCTTAGATAGGTTCCCTGCATTGGGAGGTCAGAGAACCTGTATAGAGCATTTTGATTCCAGCAAGATACTTGAAGTAGTTGCTCAAGATGGCTTCATGGACAAGATGTAGAAAACAGAACTGGGTGAAATGGCCCAGTCTGTCAGAACTGCTATGGCTACTCCATGAAATTATCTAATTTAGTAGGTGATTTTTAGAGATGTGCCATAAGACTCTTAGTTGGTATAACTTCAATAAGCATTTTGATTTATAGTTTGGGTGAGTCATGGAAAGACCTTTTCTAGTTCCTGTTTGATTGTCTATTTGATCTTCAAAGCCTCACCTCAGAAGTCTTCTGTCACCCTCCAATTTGATTCAGAGGTCTCCCTTCTGTATCACTACAGTAGTTTTCAATAGAATTTTCCACATTATTCTGTAATTCCTTGCTTTCTTGCCTGTTTCCTTTGGGAGGTTGTGAAATTCTTGAGGTAAAAGACCAATCTTATTTAACTTTATATCCCACAGCATCTGGTACTCAGTAAAGTAATTTTGAGTAGGTGAGTTTAATGTCAAATTTAGCATTACTTTCATGTAATACAAAAAAGGAAGTAACATAGTTAACAACAGGATTAAGAGTCAAAAAGAGTTGAGTAGCTAAAAAAATGGCTCCACTTATTAAAGTTCAGTACCTTGACTCCATAGATTTTATGGACCACCTTTTGATTGTCTCTTACCCTCTTGCTGTTCTGTGTTTCCTCCCACAAAGCTTAATTTCATGGTTGATCATCACTCCCTTGCCCATCTTTTGCCTTGTCCTTTACAAAACCACAGCCAAGGGTAAATCTGGCTCTCTACATGAATCCGTGGATAAACAGGACTGCAGACTAGCCTCCCTCTTGATGCCACTGATCTTTTTGTGTGTCCCTAACTTCTTCCCTCTCCAAGTCTGTCATATGGCTATTTTGGACTATTTTGGACTCTCTCCTCAAACACTATCACCTCCTCCATTCATAGTCTCAGCTGATGACCTTCCTTCTTGTTCACTAGAAAAATGTAAGTAGACGGATGAGGATGTTCAAATCACTCATCATGTCCTGTGCAGCCACATACTTTGCCTTCCTTTATGTCCCTAGAGAGAGAAACTGTTAAAATTAGACATAAAACCATCATATACACTGTCTTCCACCTCTTTCATTTACTGAAGAAAATCATCCCAGGAATTCTGGGATTTCTTACAATGTGTTTTCTTTATTCACTTTTCTATTATGTCACATTCACAAGACTAAAAACATAGTCAGATGTAAATACAAAACACTTATCCTCTCATTGCTAAACAAGTTAAGCATTAGGTTATGTTAGTAGTAAGTAAAAGGAAGTAACCATTTTTCTGTTTGTTTTACAAATATTTATTAAGTACCTCTTAAATATATACTAGTAACTGTCATAGTTTCAGGAACTATAACAGTGAACAAAACATAAAAATCCTTGACCTCATGGAGTTATATTCTAGTGTATTTTATTATACATTGTGTGTATATGTGTAGCTGACTCACTTTTGTTGTGCAACAGAAACTAATACAACCTTGTAAAGCAATTATACTTTCAGTTCAGTTCAGTCGCTCAGTCGTGTCCGACTCTTTGCGACCCCATGAATCGCAGCACGCCAGGCCTCCCTGTCCATCACCATCTCCCGGAGTTCACTAAGACTCACGTCCATCGAGTCTTGTGATGCCATCCAGCCATCTCATCCTTGGTCGTCCTCTTCTCCTCCTGCCCCCAATCGCTCCCAGCATCAGAGTCTTTTCCAATGAGTCAACTCTTCGCATGAGGTGGCCAAAGTACTGGAGTTTCAGCTTCAGCATCATTCCTTCCAAAGAAATCCCAGGGCTGATCTCCTTCCGAATGGACTGGTTGGATCTCCTTGCAGTCCAAGGGACTCTCAAGAGTCTTCTCCAACACCACAGTTCAAAAGCATCCATTCTTCGGCGCTCAGCCTTCTTCACAGTCCAACTCTCACATCCATACGTGACCACAGGAAAAACCATAGCCTTGACTAGACGGACCTTAGTCGGCAAAGTGATGTCTCTGCCTTTGAAGATGCTATCTGGGTTGGACATAACTTTTCTTCCAAGGAGGAAGCGTCTTTTCATTTCATGGCTGCAGTCACCATCTGCAGTGGTTTTGGAGCCCAGGAAAATAAAGTCTGACACTGTTTCCACTGTTTCCCCATCTANGTAATTGGAGCATTCTTTTGCATTGCCTTTCTTTGGAATTGGAATGAAAACTGACCTTTTCCAGTCCTGTGGCCACTGCTGAGTTTTCCAAATTTGCTGGCAGATTGAGTGCAGCACTTTCACAGCATCATCTTTCAGGATTTGAAACAGCTCAACTGGAATTCCATCACCTCCACTAGCTTTGTTCATAGTGATGCTTTCTAAGGCCCACTTGACTTCACATTCCAAGATGTCTGGCTCTAGATTAGTGATCACATCATCATGATTATCTGGGTCGTGAAGATCTTTTTTGTACAGTTCTTCTGTGTATTCTTGCCACCTCTTCTTAATATCTTCTGCTTCTGTTAGGTCCAGACCATTTCTGTCCTTTATTGAGCCCATCTTTGCATGAAATGTTCCCTTGGTATCTCTAATTTTCTTGAAGAGATCTCTAGTCTTTCCCATTCTGTTCTTTTCCTCTATTTCTTTTCATTGATCACTGAAGAAGGCTTTCTTATCTCTTCTTTATACTTTAATTTAAAAAAATGGATTGAGATAAGAAACATTAAAAAAAAAAAAAGGGCTTCTGCAGTGGCTCAGTGGTAAAGAATCTATCTGCCAATGCAGGAGACCTGGGTTCAACCCCCGATCTAGAAAGATCCCACATGCTGCCGAGTGACTGAGCCCGGGAGCCTGCACAGCCTAGAGCACGTGCTCCCAACAGGAGAAGCCACCACAGTGAGAAGTCCACAACCAGAGCGTAGCCCCACAACCAGAGAAAACGTGTTTGCAGCAAGGAAGACCCAGCAAAGCCAAAAGCAAACACTATTTTTTTAAAAGGAGCATATGCTTTGGAATCAGAGAGACAAGAATATGAATCTTGGCTTTACTTTGACCTTACTTCTTTTCTTTGAGCCCCATTTTCCCCATCAATAAAGTATGGGCACTAATACCAACAATAAAAGATCATTTACTTAAACTGTCAGGACCTGACTCATTCCAGGTTAATATTTCTTACTTTAGATATCTTAATTCCAAAAGGGCACAGTGATTTACAAAAACCATTTTAGTCTGGAAGTTTTGGTATATGATATGAGATAAATTTAATATGCATTGATGTCTTACAGAATCATTTTATGAGTTAAATACCATGCAAATTACTAAAGAATTCTGTGTATCTGTGGATGATTCAAATGAAAATATTTGTTTACCCATGAAAGGAAAATATGTATCACATAAAATATAAAGATTTAATGATATAAACATTGTATGTATAATCAATATATTTTGCTCACCACATTTTTATTACAAAATCAGAATTTATAAACCATATTAATTTCCTTAAAAAATGGCTTTAAAAAGCACTTTAAATTTTTTAGGCACAAGATTTATTTAAAAAACATACAATTTGTTCCTAATCTGCAGAAAGAAGTTTCATAGATCACTAATCACTAGGATTTGCTTTTTCTGTAGCAACCACAGGAGAGGACGATACAATAGGTCTTCGGAAAAGATCAGGCAGGGCCCACTGCGTACTTGTACTTTTCTTCATTTTCAAGCTTCTCTCCCTTCCTATGCATTTGGAGTAACTTCTGCTCACCCGTGAATATATTTTGTTCCATGAGATTTATGAAATTTCTAACCTTTCTCTGAGTCCCGCACTGCCTTGTCCATTTCATCATCACCTTCCTGTCGTTTACCACCTTGAAGCAGATTCTTTACTATTGAGCCACCAGGGAAACCCATAAATAAACAAAAACACAACTTAGCTCAGCAGAGCACATTGTAGCAAAGTGATCTGTTATTATATAGCATGACTAAAAATGGGCAATCATGAAAAACATTCTTTTAAAATATAAATAATTATTTGAATACTTATGGCCTTTAAACTTTCAAAGAAATTATCTTCAGTTATACCATGTACAGTTGATATGAGGAGTTCAAGAAATAGTAATGTATATAAAGACTTCACACAAAATATTTTTTTTCAGTCACTAAGTCCCTACTCTTTGCAGCCCCATGAATTGCAGCATGCCAGGCCTCCTTGTTCATCACCAACTCCCGGAGTTTACTCAAACTCATGTCCATTGAGTCGGTGATGCCATCCAGCCATCTCATCCTCTGTGATATGAGGAGTTCAAGAAATAGTAATGTATATAAAGACTTCACACAAAATATTTTTTTTCAGTCACTAAGTCCCTACTCTTTGCAGCCCCATGAATTGCAGCATGCCAGGCCTCCTTGTTCATCACCAACTCCCGGAGTTTACTCAAACTCATGTCCATTGAGTCGGTGATGCCATCCAGCCATCTCATCCTCTGTCATCCCCTTCTCCTGCCTTCACTCTTTCCCAGCATCAGGGCCTTTTCCAATGAATCAGCTCTTCATATCACACAGTCTATACAGCACAAGGTAATTGCTTAATAAATTACTTTAATTATTATTCTTGTAAAAGCAAATTAGTGTATATTTAGAGGAAAATTCCTAGAATTATAAAGGGATCAGTATAATATGAGGATTTTTAAAAAGTTAACTATATGCATACAGTTGTATAGTCATATTTCCTTTAGAGTTCTCCATACATTACACACATTAACTGATGAGCTTCTAGTTGATAAGAACCATGCCAGTTTAACTTGTTTTTTTCCAATCTCTAATCAAGCACTAAGAATTTTGTAGGTGCATTCTGTTTGCACTGGATAAAGCTAATTTAATAGTTTTCTTTCAGCTGAAGAAGATTGAGAGCTTCCAATGATTCTTGAAATTATTAAATTGGAATTAATGATTATCTACACAAAGAATCTATATTGCATGGATTAATATGGACAAGTTCAGGGATCTATATTATTCATTCATATATTCAGTCCGTCATCTTCAAATCACTCAATAAACATTTATGGAGCATTTCTTACTCCTTATTAAGTATACTAGGTTTTGAAAAATTAAAAAATAACTTTTAGGCTCTCTTATGTTATATATTTGTGTTGGAAGACTATATGTGAGATATGTGTGTGGGGAGTTTAGTTTATATGATCTAAGGAAGGAGACTAGATTATACATAGTTTTCTCTTGAATATACTTACATACAAATGCATGATTGTTTTACGGTTTTTTAGTTCGAGTAATAGGAAACCCAATCCAAAGTGGCTTTAGCAAAAAATGGAACTTAATTGGCTCATATATCTGAAAAGCCAAGGGTATGTATTGCTTAAATACCACTAGATCTGATGTATTGATGTAATCAGAATCAAATCACTCTTTTAATCTTTGTTTTGCATCCATTTGGAAGTTGACTTCCCTCTCAGGTAGGCTTTCTCTTAGAACTGACCTTTAGAAGCTCATCCTTAAATCTTTTGTGTTGCAGAAAGGAAAGAATTCTCACCAGTGCCCAGAGCCAAAGGCCTGGAACCTTCTGATGTACATATTTTCTTTGCTTAACCAATTAATGTGTTTGGGGTAGGTTGATGATGTTCTGGATGGTCCCTCAAGGATCCAATGTCCACCTCTAGACTTGAGGATGAAGTTTGTTCCATCTGAACCATTTAGTCTGAGAGTTGGTAAGAAGTACCTGGGCCCGTTACTCAAGGAAACAGGAATTCATAATGTGGAGTCACACAAGGGTCCACAGCACAGATCCTGTGACAGGTGTTTAGTCTGATGGGGTTGATAAGAGAGGAGGATGAGCTTCAGATTAACATTAATCTTAAATATTTTGCCATTTACACTGGTGATCAGATGCCCTGTCTAGAAAAAACTATCACTATACTTTCACTTTCTTTCACTTTATTATGAAACATTTCCTATTTTCACTGTTTCAGGGGAGATGTATTTTTAATTCTTATCATAAGGGATTTTCCTATTTGCAAGTTATTTACATTGACACAAGATCCCTTTCCAGAAGCTCTAGATAGACATCGAAGTTTCGATATGCACACCTGAATGAAAAGTGTGCCTCTAAACATTCTTGTTCTTTTTGTAGACAGATGTGTCACTGCCGGGGTCCAGCCCCAGTGGATCCAGGGTAATTCGAAGGTGGGGACGGAGTAGGGGTCCTAGAAAAAAGCTATTTAATTACAGATACAGAGAGAGATTAGAAATGGATAGTGTAGTAGGAAAGTTAGTGCAGAAAAAGAGGCTGAATAACTTGGTTTACGTGGAATAGCATCCATGCTCCAGATGGGAATTCAGCCAGAAAAACGGGAAGCAAGAAAGAAACGACATGGGGGAATCAGTCTTTCCAGAAACTGACCCCATTTTTTTATTTTTTGGGTTTGCTTATATACCTTTTGTTACACATAGGGATGAATACAGGGTCACGCGGGGGTCAGCAGTCCTGACCTTTATCAAAATCAGGTGCTTTATATGAAAAAAAAAAAGATCTTAGGGGTTTTACATCGTCTTCTGGCCATGAGGCCTGCTGACATTTACAACCCTTTCTTTCTGATAACCAAAAAACTTATTTTTTCCAAGGGTGTTTTTTCTTAAACCAGGCACCACCCTCCAAATAAAGTTGCATTCCTATAGGGTGAGGGTGTAGTGAGTTACAATCAAGAAAGGAATTTATTTAACCCAAGGTTAACATGATTAATCTTAAAGGTTAGTACTTATTTCTCCTATATGCTAGTTATATTCATTATAAGAGNTCATGTCCGACTCTTTGTGACCCCATGAATCGCAGCACGCCAGGCCTCCCTGTTCATTACCATCTCTCGGAGTTCACTCAGACTTACATCCATCGAGTCAGTGATGCCATCCAGCCATCTCATCCTCAGTCGTCCCCTTCTTCTCCTACCTCCAATCCCTCCCAGCATCAGAGTCTTTTCCAATGAGTCAGTCCTTCCAATGAACACCCAGGACTGATCTCCTTTAGGATGGACTCGTTGGATCTTCTTGCAGTCCAAGAAACTCTCAAGAGTCTTCTCCCACACCACAGTTCAAAAGCATCAATTCTTTGGCGCTCAGCTTTCTTCACAGTCCAACTCTCACATCCATACATAACCACTGGAAAAACCATAGCCTTGACTAGACGGACCTTTGTTGGCAAAGTAATGTTTCTGCTTTTCAATAATACTGCTAAATCTGGGAGGCAGAAGAGCTTGGGAGTTTCACTATTTATGATGCAGATAGAATGTTATCCTCCAATTTCCAGCAAGGCATCACATCTCTCCCTCCTCTGTGCCTGATGTTCCAGTCAAGGGCCCTCTGGTTCAGTAATTTGTTAGAGGTGGGTGAGGTGAGGTGAGGTGAAGTCGTTCAGTCGTGTCCGACTCTTTGCGACCCCATGGACTGTAACCTACTAGGCTTCTCCGTCCATGGGATTCTCCAGGCAAGAACACTGGAGTGGATTGCCATTTCCTTCTCCAGGGGATCTTCCCGACCCAGGGATCAAACCCGGGTCTCCCACATTGGAGGCAGACGCTTTAACCTCTGAGCCACCAGGGAAGCCCCGTTGGAGGTGGGAGATAGTAGAAATCTTCCAACTGACTTCCATGATTTCTACCTCCATTTCCTAAAACTTTCCAAGATTCTAGGATAAAAGTGGCTTGCTTCTCATTTGTACCATGCTGTTGTAGACTTAATCTTCCCACCACCACCTGCTGAGTCATTTCACCATTTCTCTATCTGCTTTCTGTTTTCATAAACTAATTGGTTCAGTATTATAGAGATCCTCAATTGTAATGAAATTAAAGTTTTGTTTCTGTTTTTTGTTACCTATGTTTTTTGAGAGTGACTTTTAAAAGTAGAGGACAAAAATATTTTTACTATTTTGAAGATGGATTTCATCTAATTTATAACTCTGTTGACCTCAGTTTCCTCATCTATAAAATGAGCTGGATGGCTTCTAAAGATGTAATTTCATCATCATTATTGTTTTTATATTAATATAAGTGTGTGTATATTAGTTAAATTTCTAGTTTATTGATTTAGGATAAATTTTTGTTGAGGAGGCCTGAAAAATGAAAACATCCTATATGTTAGCTAATTTTACTTCAGATTTATTTATTAATACAGTTGATTCCACTATGTTATAGGATGTCCTGTATAAAAGCAATTAGTTAATTGAAGCTTATTTTTTCTTTATTTTTAATAGGAGGATAATTGCTTTACAATATTGTATTGGTTTCTGCCATACAACGCAGATCAGTCATAGTTTTGTATATATTTTTGCATCCCCTCCCTCTTGAGGCTCCTCTCCCCCATCCCGCCCCTTTAGATCATCACGGAGTGCCAGACTGAGCTTCCTGTCATACAGCAGTCCCCCACTAGCTGTCTGTTTTACACGTGTCTGTATATGTCAGTGCTACGCTCTCAATTCATCCCACCCTCGCTTTCCCCTCCCCTCTACCTGCAAGCCCATTCTCGATGTCTGCATCTCCGTTTCTTCCCTGCAAAATAGGTTCATCAATACTATTTTTCTAGATTTCATATTTGTGTGTTAATATATGATATTTGTTTTTCTCTGACTTACTTCACTCTGTGTCACAAACCCTAGGTTCATCCACCTCACTACAACTGACCTAATTTCATTCCTTTTTATGGCCGAGGAATATTCCATTGTACATATGTACCACGTCTGCTTTATCCATTCTTCTATCAAAGGACATCTAGGTTGCTTCCATGTTCTAGCTATTGTAAATAGTGCTGCAATGAACACTGGGTACCGGTGTCTTTTTGAGTTGTGGTTTTCTCAGGGTATATGCCCAGTAGCGTGGTTGCTGGGTCATATGGTAGTTTTGTTCCTAGTTTGTTGACGAATCTCCATACTGTTCTGTATAGTGGCTGTATCAATCTATAGTCCCACCAGCAGTGCAGTAGCGTTCCCTGTTTTCCACATCTTCTCCAGCATTTATCATTTGTTGTTTTTTTTTTTTTTTAATGATGGCCATTCTGATTGGTGTGAGGTGAATACCTCATTGTAGCTTTGATTTGAATTTCTCCAATAATGAGCAATATTGAGCATCTTTTCATGTGTTTATTGGCCATCTATATGTCTTCTTTGGAGAAATATCTGTTTAGGTCTTCTGCCTATTTTTTGATTGGGCTATTTTGCTTTTCTAATATAAGCCATATGAACTGCTTATATATTTTGGAGATTTATCTGTTGTTAGTTGTGAAGCATATTTTTTAAATGGAGCATCATCAACAAAGCAGATCAAAGCATACAAAAAGGGACTGTGATTGTTTACTAATTGCTCTAGCATAAGATCCTTAGAGCTTTGAAGGAAGTGACTTTCCAAAATGCTAAACTTAATTTTAGGTGATAAAAAAGGCTTCATTTTAAAATAGTTCAAAAATACTAACTTTATATGAAGCTCTAACATTATTTTTAGGTGAGCCATTTATTCTATGATTCACATGCTAACTCATGAGTTAGAGAAACAGTGATTTTTAAACCAATTTTTAAAAGTTCTATGTTCTTCCATTGTTGAATCTTGGCATGTAACAGGTTCATTTTGGAAATTTACTCTTAATAAACCAATTACAAAAATAATACAATTTAAAACAAATTTCCACCTATATTTGGAATTTGAGTATAATGCATTACTCTGATGCATAAGCCCAAAGGAACACATTTCTCATTTATATGTTTCTATTCTCTTTTCTCTGCTCTCCTCCCTCCATTTTTCCCCTTCTCTTACCAAATGCCATTAGTTCTATTTTGTCACTAAGAAAAAATTTCTACATATTTGGGCAAAGGCCAAAGGTGAATGCCAAGCAAACTGACTCACCTCTTTGATGATTAATGATGAGAGTCTTACCCAGCATGCTCTAGGTTTGCAATGTTCGTTTTGCCAAGATAAATCTCTGGGCAACCCAGTGCTTGTTTGGAAGAGGACTTAAGAAAAGTTTAATCATTTGTGGAGTTGGTTTTTTGACAGGTCATCAGAAAACTGCTTTATTTAATTCAGATTAATGTGTTTAAGTAAGACTAAAGAAATAAAGAGAATTGGCTTTGGCAACAGGTTTGGGGAAAAGGCAAATACAGGGAGTTCTTGAGAGACCCACCAATAAGCATGTGCATCTCTGGGGGAAAAAACTCCATGAACGTACAGAGAAGCCATTTCTTCACTTATAGGGATGTCAAGGGTTAACTGTTTCCAGACA
>SJYT01050883.1:0-21358 GCA_006410635.1 Cephalophus harveyi | reverse complement strand
AGTCCGCGTCCAGATGTAAAGCCCCGCTCCGTACTTCTCTGTTGTTTCGAGGGTGTGTCCAGAGCTGCTTATGTGCTCTTTTTTAATTAAAAGTCTTATTTTTATATTGAAAATGCTCTGTAATCTTACACCAAAGTTTCCTAAATGTTAGCATCTAGTCTGTTCTGTGTGATTTCCCCAACTGAAGTTACCAGGGGCAGGACCATTTTTATATTAAAATGGGAGTTTCTCATCTTCTCTCGGGTTTTCAGTGTCTGGTCTGACTGTGGAGACTAGCGTGCTCCCCAGGGTCTCCAGGCTGCTCCAGGCTGCCCTTGTCACCTCGAGACGGGTCCCAGCAAAACCCCGGGTGGCAGCTTGTTTGCAGGTCCTCTCCCCTCCCACCCAGCTCTCCTTGTTTCCAGGCCCATCCGCGTGGCCGTGTCCTCTGCCAGTGGCCGGCCCGCAGCATCCGTGTTCAGGAGAGCCTGATCGGTAGGTGATCGTGGGGTGCAGTCATGGGCAAGGGGTTCAGGCTGGACAGACGAGGCCAGAGGACAGGCTGCAGAAAGGAGATGAGCAAGCGCATCTGCAGGACGGATTGCCCGCAGTCACAGGGCC
Organism: Cephalophus harveyi; assembly: GCA_006410635.1. Taxonomy (NCBI): domain Eukaryota; kingdom Metazoa; phylum Chordata; class Mammalia; order Artiodactyla; family Bovidae; genus Cephalophus; species Cephalophus harveyi. The sequence goes on along the minus strand of SJYT01050883.1, from coordinate 20,758 downwards.
CTGCCAGGCTGCAGGATGGAAAGCATTTTCTGCCCTCCCCCACCCCCCAGCATTTTTGGAGCCACTGGACAGCGAACCCTAAATAAGCTCGCAGAGCTGTGAGCGGATGAAGCAACGTCCACGCCGCAGGAGAGAAGGAGCTGAGACTCAAGGCCGTAAAAAGACGTTTTTAAAAAGCGTTAATTTGCTTGTCTCTTCTCAAAATGAGATCGACATCTTCATTTGTATGGAAAACATGAGATGCTCAGATCCCAGCCTGGTGTTTTATGTATCAGCTCTTCCTTTCCCCCAGATCCATGGGGAGAGGGGGTGTCCACGTAGGCACAGCGAGTGTTTGGTCACTGAGGCGGCACACGGGCCGCCCCAGCTGTTTACGTGGACTGAAAGCTTTCAGGCGAGAAGGAGCCCCCTTGCAGCGCCCGGCCTGGTGCAGGACAGCCACCCCTGCGTGGGGCCAGGCAGACTCGCCTCCCCACGCCCGCCAGCGTCTCTGCCTCACTCTCGCATATGCAAGGGTCTGAGGCTCCAGGGCTGTCGGTATGAGACCTGAGTACCCGAGGCCTGGCCGCTGCCGGGCGTCTGGCCCCGGCCCCACGGCCCTTCTGTGGCCAGAGCGGTGGGTCTTCTGTGGAAAAGCCGTGCACAAGGACTCCTAACAGCATGCATCCGACGAGAGGGCCGCGTTAAAGCCAGCGGGCACGCGGGAGCCAGCAGCTCTGTCCCGAACTCCTGCAGTTCTCAGGCGGGAAGGGCAGCGTGGCGGAGTTGGTGGGCCCTGCGGGACGTGGCCTCCATTCTCTGTTCACTGAAAACAGCCCCACAGTGGAGCGCGCCAAGGGTCTAGGCTTACGGAACCTTCTCTGCCCCTCGTAGCCCGCCATCTGGCCTTCTCGCCCAGAGAGATCCCAGGCACAGAAAGCCCAGCGGGGCAGCCTGTGGGCGTTCTGCCCTCCTGGCCTGGCCTTCGCCCAGCCCCCAAATCACCCCCTAATCGTCCCCGTCTCTCCCGCCAGGCCACTTCCTTCTGGGCCCTGCAGCCTGAAACGGATGAGGGAGAGAATGTTTTGGTAAAACTTTCTTAATTGGCATTTTTATGGTTATAAAAATACACTTGTTCATGTAGAAGAGAGAGAGAACAGCCTACCTCACCCCATGTGTCCACCTTGGGCTTGCTGGGGGCGCCCCATCCGGATACAGACTTCTTTATTTCCAGCCGAATGTTACCGAGCGAACAGGCTCCCAGGTCTTTGTGGGAAAGCATCATTTTAAAAGGTGATGGGGAACCTCCCTGGTGGTCCAGTGGTGAAGTCTCCCCGCGCAATGCAGTGGGTGTGGATTTGATCCCTGGTTGGGGAACAAGGTTTCCATGTGCTGAAGGGTGCAGGCAACAAATGTTTAAAAATAAGTAAAACTTGTAAAAAATGGTATTTAAAAAGTGGCGGGGCACCCCACCTCGGGACAAGTGGCCGCCATCTTCACGGCTCTGACACTAACTGCCGTCGGTCAGGAAGGGCTGGCTCTAAGGGTGTAGGTAAGCGTCGGGGAGCCGCTCTGTCCTGCAGACCCACTGCCCAGAGACCTCACACAGGGACCCCCTCTCCCGGCACCTCAACCTGTCAGCCCCACAGGGACCGAAACAGATGAGGCAACACGCAGAGCCTGCACCGATTCCATGAAACGGATTTGACACACCCGGGACAAGCATGAACTGTGAATATACCTTGAAAGTGCTCCATCTCTGTGTTCTTGCCAAAAGGAGGAACACCCCGAGGAAGCAGACCAGGCATGTGTGTGTGTATTAAATACACTTACACATAAGTTGATACCCATTAAATTTTCCATTCATTCTTTAGACATGATCTGTCCTTGCTTTTTGTGTAGAGACAAAAATATCAATACATCCCGTTTATCATTTCACAAAATAAGTTTATATTGGTTTCTAAAGCTTGAAACAACTTAAAAAACTCTCAGAAAATTCAGAAGCATGGCGAATGGTTATCACAGACATATTGGCATCACCTGAAATGTTTTGCCTCCTTTTAAAATGTAGTTTAATCTTCAAATTTGTTTCTTACACATATTCCAAAATGTCACCATGGGGCTTATCTGGCAGCACAGAGGGTACCGCTCCACGCTCCCAGTTCTGGGGGTGTGGGTTTGATTCCTGGTCAAGGAACTGAGATCCCACATGCCATGCAGCTCAGCCAAAAAAAAAAAGCACAGATTAGCCCGTAGATAAGTAGAAAAGAAAGATGAATATAAAAGTAATTTATAATCCCATTACACAAAGATCACTAATGCTCACATTTCATTGTGTATCTTAACAAAACTTCTGTGCGCGCGCACACACCTACAAGCCTGTCCTCTGAATGTTACCGTCACGCGGGTCTTCCCAAGTCAGCGCGTGTTTACGTTGTCATTCTACGGGTCAGCACAGGGACTTCCCGGTGGTTCCGTAGTTAGGATTTGGTGCTCTGACTGCCGTGGCCCGTCCCTGGTCGGGGAACTGAGATCCTCTAGGCCATGCATCGAGGCAAAAAAGGAAAAAAAATGTTGGGTTAGGACGCTGCACGGTATTAATTCCACTGACTGGAAACTCAGTGTGTTTCCCCACTTGCTCCCTAATGTGAATTTTTGTTCTTTTCATTCGTTCATTCCTTTTTTCATCTACCTGTTACAAAAATTGCTGGATAAATAGTCTTACATATACAGTCTTATAAGGTCTTTCAATTATATTCGTAAGAGAAGATTCTAGAAGTTGGGCTGCTGGGTCAGTGGGTCGACTCAGATTTTCTGCCATCTGGAAAGGTGGTCCCATGTCCCTTCCCATCCACCAACACCAAATAGAACCCACTCTTTTTATTGTTATTATTAACTTGGAACATCTTGAACACAGAGGAAAGTAAGCAGAACCAATAGTACAAAGACCCTGTAGCCTTTGACCTTCGGCAACAAAGGTCGCCGTGGCCAGTTCTGCCCACCTCCTCCACCGCCCTTGCCCTGGGAGCAGATTCTGGCCATAATACTAGTTCCGCTATAATTATTTCCATCTGTCCTCCCAGAGAAGCGGCATGAAAAGCATAACCACAATACAACAGCCAGACCTCAAACACAATTTACAATAGTTCCTTATTTATGAAATCTCTAGTCTTTGATCAAATCCCTCTGCCTCTTCAACTTCATAGATGATTGTTTTCGTTTTGCTTGGTTTTTCACGACGTGTTTGAGTTGGATGCGTGCAGGGTCCATGGACCAGGCTGGCTGATCCGTCCTGGGTCTCCGATCGAGGGTCTTCAAGGGAGAGCCAAATATGACTGAGTCAACACAATGGGAAGCCTGACACTGCTGCTACAGCTTGGGAGGAAAGCGGACGTGCATCTCTCCACTCGAGATGAGGCCTGACTCCCCTGTGGAGACTCCAGAGGAACCCCAATTTCTGTGTCAGCACTGGAGAGGAAACCTCAGGTTCTGGCCTCAGGTCCAGCTGAGGACTTAGGTCCTGGCACCTACTGCAGAGGAATCCTGAGAGACCCCTCTTAATTCATATGGAGACTGGCCTTTCTTGAGGCCAAATAAGCGGATCCCTGAGGCCCCCATTGTAACTGGAGAGGGACCTGCCATGACTCGAGAAAAACCAGGAAATTCTACCCTCCAGGAGAGATGAGGCCCTTTTCTGCTGCGGGGTCTGGAGGGAAATCACACTTTCTCTCTTGAATCTTGAAAGGGTCCTTCACACCCTTGCTGCAACTCAAGAAGCTCCTCGATATACCCGTCTGCACTCGAGAGGAACACCGAGCATCACACCACAACTCAAGGGGACCCCCGTTGTCCACTCCACAGCTCAAGGTGAGGGTTCAGGGAAAGGATTCCTGGCGTTCCTGTAGCACCTCAAGAGGAGGCACTCTCAACAGGAAAGTCGAGAGGATCTCCAGGGGTCGTGTCAACATTCCAAAAGACCCCCAAATGTCTCAACCCACTCCAGATGAACCTCATTTCCAGACACTGCCTCGACTGTCACCCCAAGTATCAACTCGCACCATGGTGGCATGTGTGACAACCCTGTGGCACCTTGAAGGAAAGCCACAGATTCTTGTGTCAACTCGACGGGAAGCCTGACACTTTTGCTACAGCTTGGCAGGAAAGCGAACGTGCATGTCTCCACTCGAGATGAGGCCTGAGTCCCCTTGGAGACCCCAGAGGATCCCCAAGATCCATATCAGCACTGGAGAAGAAACTCCAGGTTCTGGCCTCAATTCCATACGAGGAGTTAGGACCCAACACCATCTGGAGAGGAATCCTGAGAGGCCCCTTGCAGCTCACTTGGAGACTGGCCTATCCTGAGGCCACAGAAGTGGGTCCCTGAGGTCCCCGTCGTAACTCGAGAGGAAACTGCCGCAACTCGAGAAAAAACAGGAGGTTCTCCCCTCCAAGCGAGATGAGGCCCTTTTCCGCTGCCATGTCTCGAGGGAAATCACACCTTCCCTCTTGAACCTCGAAAGGTTCCTGCACNCTCGAGAGGAAACTGCCGCAACTCGAGAAAAAACAGGAGGTTCTCCCCTCCAAGCGAGATGAGGCCCTTTTCCGCTGCCATGTCTCGAGGGAAATCACACCTTCCCTCTTGAACCTTGAAAGGTTCCTGCACACCCTTTCTGCAACTCAAGAAGTTCCCCAACATACCTGTCCCCACTTGAGAGGAACACCGAGGTCCGGTCACAACTCAAGAGGAGCCCTGTTTCCCCCTCCTAAGCTTGAGATGAGGGTTCTTTTCCCTTCTTCTTTGGGAAAGGATTACTGGCATTCCCGTTGCATCTCAAGAGGAGATGCTCTCAACAGGAAAGTCGAGAGAAACTCAAGGGGTCGTGCCACCATACCAAAAAACCCCCAAGAGTCTCAGTACACTCTAGATGAACCTGATTTCCCTGCATTGCCTCCACTGTCACCACGAGTATCAAATCACACCACGGTGGCATGTGGGACAGCCCTGTGGCCACTCGAAGGAAAGTCACAGATTCCTGTGTCAACTCGACGGGAAGATTGCCACTGCTGCTAAAGATCGGGAAGAAAGCAAACGTTCATGTCTCCACTTGCAATGAGGCCTGACTCCCCAGTCGAGAATCCAGAGGAACCCCAAGATCCATGTCCGCACTGGAGATGAAACCTCAGGAACCGATCTCAGCTCCAGGTGAAGACTTACGACTGTGCACGGACTGTAGAGGAAACCCGAGAGGCCCATCACAACTTGCATGAAGACTGGCCTTTCCTGAGGCCACATGAGTGGGTCCTGAGGTCCCCTTTGTAACTCGAGAGGAACCTGCCACAACTCGAGAAAAACCAGGAGGTTCTCCCTTCCAGGCGAGATGAGGCCGTTTTCTACTGCAGCATCCCAAGAGAAATCACGCCTTCCCTCCTGAACCTCAAAGGGTCCTTCCCACCCTTGCTGCAATTCAAGAAGTTCCCCGACATTCCCGTCTCCACGAGGGAGGAACAACGAGGTTGTCGGCACAACTCAAGAGGAGCCCTGTTTCACCCTCGTGAGCTTGAAATGAGGGTTCCTTTCCCCGATTCTTTGGGAAAGGATTCCCGCCGTTTCTGTCACATTTCAAGAGGTGCCGCTCTCAACAGGAAAGCTGAGATCTCCAGGGGTTGTGCAAACATACTAAAAGTTCCCCATATGTCTCAGTCCACTCCCGATGAACCTGATTTCCCTGCACTACCTCGAGTGTCACCCGCGTATCGCCTCAANGGAAAGGCTTCCCGCCATTCCCATCGCATCTCAAGAGGTGGCACTCTCAACAGGAAAGCCGAGATCTCCAGGGGTCGTGCCAACATACTAAAAGTCCCCGAGATGTCTCAGTCCTCTCCAGATGAACCTGATTTCCCTGCACTACCTCGAGTGTCACCGTGTATCGACTCACACCACAGTGGCTCTTGCCACAGCCCTGTGGCATCTCAAGGGAAAGACAGAGATCCCTGTGTCAGTTTGACAGGAAGTCTGACATTGCTGCTACAGCTCAGGAGAAAAGCAGGCATGCATGTAACCACATGAGACGAGGCCTGACTCCCCTGGGGAGACTCCAGAGGAACCCCAAGATCCATGTCATCACTGGAGAGGAAACCTCAGGTTCCAGCTTCGGCTCCAAACGGGGATTTAGGACCCGCCTCCGACTGGAGAGGAATACCAAGAGTCCCCTCTCAACTCGAAAGGAGAATGACCTTTGCTGAGGCCACACGAGCGGGTCCCTGAGGTCCCCGTCTTGACTCAAAAGGAACCTGCCGCAACTCGAGAAAAGCCAGGAGGTTTTCCCCTCCAGGCGAGATGAGGCCGTTTATTGCTGCAGCATCCAGAGAGGAATCACGCCTTCCCTCCTGAACCTCAAAGGGTCCTTCACACCCTTGCTGCAACTCAAGAAGTTCCCGACATACCCGTCTCCACTCGAGAGGAACACTGAGGATCTCACCACAACTCAAGAGGAGCCCCCTTTGCCCCTCCTCCGCTCCAGATGAGGGTCCCTTCCACTGCTTCGTTGGGAAAAGATTCTGGAGTTCCTGTCGCACAGCAAGAGGATGTGCTCTCAACAGGACAGTCGAGAGGAACTCTACCGGTAGTGCCACTTTTCCAAAAGACCCCCAATGACTCAGTACACTCCAGATGAACCTGATTTCCCTGCCCTGCCTCGAAGATCACCCCAAGCTTTGAATCACACCATGGTGGCACGTGCGACAGCCCTTTGGCACCTGAAGTGAAAGCCACAGATACCTGTGTCAACCCGTCGGGAAGCCTTAAACTGCTGCTACAGCTCGGGAGGACAACGGACGTGTATGTCTCCACTCGCGAAGAGTCCTGACTCTCCTGTGGAGACTCTAAATGAACTCCAAGATCCATGTCAGCACTGGAGAGGAAACCTCAGGTTCTGGCTGCAGATCCAGATGAGGACCTAGTACCCGACACTGATTGGAGAGGAATCCCGAGAGGCCACTCGCAACTCGCATGGAGACTGGCTTTCCTGAGGCCACGCGAGTGGGTCCCTGAGGTCCCCGTCGTAACTTGAGAGGGATCTGCCACAACTCGTTAAAAACCACGAGGTTCTCCCCTCCAGGTGAGATGAGGCCATTTTCTGCTGCGGCATCCTGAAAGAAAGCACACCTTCCCTCCTGAACATCAAAGGGTCCTTCACACCCTGGCTGCAATTCAACAAGTTCCCCAAAATACCAGTCTCCATTCGAGAAGAACACTGAGGGTCCCACCACAACTCAAATGGGGCTCCATTTCCCCCTTTTCTGCTCCAGATGAGGATTCCTTTCCCTGCTTCATCAGGAAAGGATTCTGGCATTCCCGTTGCACAGAAAGAGGATGTGCTCTCAACAGGAAAGTCGAGAGGAACTCCAGAGGTGGTGCCACCATTCCATCAGACCCCCAAATGTCTCAGTCCACTCCAGATGAACCTGATTTCCGTGCCCTGCCTCGAAAATCACACCAAGCATCGAATCACACCATTGTCTCACGTGCGACAGCCCTGTGGCACCACGAGGGAATGCCACAGATCCCTGTGTCAACTCGTCGGGAAGCCTGACACTGCTGCTGCAGCTCGGGAGGAAAGTGGACGTTCATGTAACCACAGAAGATGAGGCCTGACTCCCCTGGGGAGACTCCAGAGGAACCCCAAGATCCATGTCAGCACTGGAGAGGAAATCTCAGGTTCTGGCCGCAGTTACAGATGAGGACCTAGTACCCGACACTGACAGGAGACGAATCCCGAGGGGCCCCTCGCAACTCGCATGGAGACTGGTCTTTCCTGAGGCCTCACCAGCGGGTCCCTGAGGTCCCCGTCGTAACTCGAGAGGGACCTGCTGCAACTGGAGAAAAACCAGGAGGTTCTCCCCTGCAGTCTAGATGAGGCCCTTTTCTGCTGCGGCATCTCGAGGGAAATCACGCCTTTGCTCTTTAAACTCGCAAGGGTACTTCCCACCCTTTCTGCAACACAAGAAGTTCCCCAACATACCCGTCCCAACGTGGGAGGAACGCTGAGTATCCGGGCACAACTCAGGAGGAGCCCCGTTTGCCTCTCATGAGCTCGAGATGAGGGTCCTTTCCCTGTTTCATTGGGAAATGAATCCCGCCATTCCCATCTAATCTCAAGAGGTGGCGCTCTCAACAGAAAAGCTGAGATCTCCAGGGTTTGTGCCAACATACTAAACCCCCCAGATGTCTCAGTCCTCTCAAGATGAACCTGGTTTCCCTGCACTACCTCGAGTGTTACCGCATATCACCTCACACCACGGTGACTCGTGCCACAGCCCTGTGGCATCTCGAGGGAAAGACAGAGATCCCTGGGTCAACTCCACGGGAAGCCTGACACTGCTGCTACTGCTTGGCAGGAAAGCAGACGTGCATGTAACCACAGGAGACGAGGCCTGACTCCCCTGGGGAGACTCCAGAGGAACCCCAAGATCCATGCCAGCACTGGAGATGAGACCTCAGGTTCCAGCTTTGACTGCAAATGGGGTCTTAGGACCTGGCACCAACTGGAGAGGAATCCTGAAGGGCCTTTCTCAAACCACACGGAGACTGGCCTTTCCTGAGGCCACTTAAGCGGGTCCCTGAGTCCCCGTCGTAACTCTCAAGGGACCTGCCACATCTCGAGAAAAACCAGGAGGTTCTCCCCTGCAGGCGAGATGAGGCCGTTTTCAGCTGCAGCATCCTGAGAGAAATCACGCCTTCCTTCCTGAACCTCAAAGGGTCCTTCACACCATTGCTGCAACCCAAGAAGTTCCCCGACATACCCGTCTCCACTCGAGAGAAACACAGAGGGTCCCACCACAACTCAAGAGGAGCTCCCTTTCCCCCTTCTCTGCTCCAGAAGAGGGTTCCTTTCCCTGCTTCATAAGGAAAGGATTCTGGCATTCCCATCGCACAGCAAGAGGACGTGCTCTCAACAGGAAAGTCGAGAGGAACTCCAGAGGTGGTGCCACCATTCCAAAAGACGCCCAAATGTCTCAGTCGACCCCAGATGAACCTGATTTCTCTGCCCTGACTTGAAGGTCACCCCGAGCATCGAATCACACCATGGTGGCACTTGCGAGAGCCCTGTGGCACCTCGAGGGAAAGCCACATTTCCCTGTGTCAACCTGTCGGGAAGCCTGATACTGCTGCTTCAGCTCGGGAGGAAAACGGACGTGTATGTCTCCACTCGAGAAGAGTCCTGACTCTCCTGTGGAGACTCCAGAGGAACCCCAACACCCATGCCACCACTGGAGAGGAAACCTCAGGTGCCAGCTTCGGCTCCAGATGGGGACCTACGAACTGGCACTGACTGGAGAGGAATCCCGAAAGCCCCTCTCAACTTGCACGGAGACTGGCCTTTCCTGAGGACTCTTGAGCAGGTCCCTGAGGTCCCCGCCATAACTCGAGGAGGGACTGCCACAACTTGAGAAAAACCAGGAGGTTCTCCCCTGCAGGCGAGATGAGGCCCTTTTCTGCTGCAGCGTCTTGAGGGAAATTACGTCTTCCCTCCTGAACCTCACAAGGGTTCTTGCCACCCATGCTGCAACTCAAGATGTTCCCCGACATACCCGTCACCACGCGGGAGGAACACCGAGGGTCCCGGCACCACTCAGGGGGAGCCCCGATTCCCCCTGATGAGCTCGAGATGAGGGTCCCTTTCACTGCTTCGTTGGGAAAGGATTCCCGCCATTCCCGTCACATCTCAAGATGTGGCGTGCTCAACAGGAAGTCGAGATCTCCAGGGGTCATGCCAACATACTAAAAGACCCCAGATTTCTCAGTCCACTCCAAATGAACCTGATTTCCCTGCACTACCTCTAGTGTCACCGTGTATCGCCTCACACCACGGAGGCTCATTCCACAGCACTGTGGCATCTCAAGGGAAAGACAGAGATCCCTGGGTCAACTCGACAGGAAGCCTGACACTGCTGCTACAGCTCAGGAGGAAAGCAGACGTGCATGTAACCACATGAGATGAGGCCTGACTCCCCTGGGGGGCCTCCAGAGGTTCCCCAAGATCCATGCCAGCACTGGAGAGGAAACCTCAGGTTTCAGATTCAGCATCAGATGGGGACTTAGGACCCAGAAATGACTGGAAAGGGATCCCGAGGGGCTCCTCTGAACTCGCGCGGAGACTGGCCTTTCCTGAGGCCACGTGAGTGGGTCCCTGAGGTCTCTGTCAAAACACGAGAGGGACCTGCCGCAACTCGAGAAAAACCAGGAGATTCTCCCCTCCAGGCGAGATGAGGCCGTTTATTGCTGCAGCATCCGCAGAGAAATCACGCCTTCCCTCCTGAACCTCAAAGGGTCCTTCACACCCTTGCTGCAACTCAAGAAGTTCCCGACATACCCGTCTCCACTCGAGAGGAACACTGAGGATCTCACCACAACTCAAGAGGAGCCCCCTTTGCCCCTCCTCCGCTCCAGATGAGGGTCCCTTCCACTGCTTCGTTGGGAAAAGATTCTGGAGTTCCTGTCGCACAGCAAGAGGATGTGCTCTCAACAGGACAGTCGAGAGGAACTCTAGCGGTCGTGCCACTTTTCCAAAAGACCCCCAATGACTCAGTACACTCCAGATGAACCTGATTTCCCTGCCCTGCCTCGAAGATCACCCCAAGCTTCGAATCACACCATGGTGGCACGTGCGACAGCCCTTTGGCACCTGAAGTGAAAGCCACAGATACCTGTGTCAACCCGTCGGGAAGCCTTAAACTGCTGCTACAGCTCGGGAGGACAACGGACGTGTATGTCTCCACTCGCGAAGAGTCCTGACTCTCCTGTGGAGACTCTAGATGAACCCCAAGATCCATGTCAGCACTGGAGAGGAAACCTCAGGTTCTGGCCGCAGTTCCAGTCAAGGACCTAGGACCCGACACTGACTGGAGAGGAATCCCGAGGGGCCCCTCGCAACTCGCATGGAGGCTGGTCTTTCCTGAGACCATGCCAGCGTGTCCCTGAGGGCCCCATTGTAACTCGAGAGGGACCTGCCGCAACTCGAGAAAAACCAGGAGGTTCTACCCTCCAGGCGAGATGAGGTCGTTTTCTGCTGCAGCATCCCGAGAGAAATCACGCCTTCCTTCCTGAACCTCAAAGGGTCCTTCACACCCTGGCTGCAACTCAAGAAGTTCCCGACATACCCATCTCCCCACTAGAGGAACACTGAGAGTCCCACCACAACTCAGGAGGGGCTCCCTTTCTCCCTCCTCCACTCCAGATGAGGGCTCCGTTCACTGCTTCGTCAGGAAAGGATTCTGGTATTACCATCACAGAGCAAGAGGACGTCCTCTCAACAGGAATGTCGAGAGGAACTCCAGGGTTGGTGCCATCATTCCAAAAGACCCCCAAATATCTAAGTCCACTCCAGATGAACCTGATTTCCCTGCCCTGCCACGATGGTCACTTCCAGCATCAAATCAAACCATGGTGAAAAGGCAAAAGCCCTGCGAAACCTCGAGGGAAAGCCACAGATCCCTGTGACAACCCTCGATAAGCCTGACACTACTGCTTCTGCTCGGGAGGAAAACCGACGCGTTTGTCTCCACTCGAGACGAGTCCTGACTCTTCTGTGGAGATTCCAGAAGTACCCCAAGATCCATGTCAGTACTGTTGACGAAATCTCAGGTTCTGGCCATAGTTCCAGACGAGGACCTAAGACTTGACACGATTGGAGAGGAATCCTGAGGGGCCACTGGCAACTCACATGGAGACTGGTCTTTCCTGAGACCACGCCAGCGGGTCTCTGAGGTCCCCATCATAACTCGAGAGGGACCTGCCACAACTCGAGAAAAACCATGAGGTTCTTTACTGCAGGCGAGATGAGGCCCTTTTCTGCTGCGGTGTCTAGAGGGAAATCACGCCTTCACTCTTGAAACTCGTAAAGGTCCTTCCCACCCTTGCTGCAACTCAAGAAGTTCCCAGACATATCCGTCCCCATGGGGGAGGAACACCGAGGATCCAGGCACAACTCAGGAGGAGCCCCGTTTCCCCCTCATGTGCTTGAGATGAGGGTCCCTTTCCCTGCTTCGTGGGGAAAGGATATCCGCCGTTCTCGTCGCATCTCAAGAGGTGGCGCTCTCAACAGGAAAGCCGAGATTTCCAGGGGTTGGCCAACATACTAAAAGTCCCCCAGATGTCTCAGTCCACTCCAGATGAACCTGAATTCCCTGCACTACCTCGAGTGTCACCCGCGTATCGCCTCACACCACGGTGGCTTGTGCCACAGCCCTCTGGCATCTCGAGGGAAAGACAGAGATCCCTGGGTCAAGTCGACGGGAAGCCTGACACTGCTGCTACAGCTCGGGAGGAAAACGGACGTGCATGTAACCACAGGAGACGAGGCCTGACTCCCCTGGGGAGACTCCAGAGGAACCCCAAGATCCATGCCACCACTAGAGAGGAAACCTCAGGTTTCAGCTTCGGCTCCAGATGGTGACTTAGGACCTGGCACCTACTGGAGAGCAATCCCAAGGGGCCCCTCTAACCTCACACGGAGACTGGCCTTTCCTGAGGCCACCCGAGCTGATCCCTGAGATCCCCATCGTAACTTGAGAGGGACCTGCCACAACTCGAGAAAAAGCAGGAGATTCTACCCTCCAGGCGAGATGAGGCCTTTTTCTGCTGTAGCATCACGAGAGAAATCACGCCTTCTCTCCTGAACCTCAAAGGGTCTTTCACACCCTTGCTGCAACTCAAGAAGTTCACCGACATACCCGTCTCCACTCGAGAGGAACATTGAGGGTCCCATCACTACTCAAGAGGAGCCCCCTTTGCCCCTCCTCTGCTCAAAATGAGGGTTCCTTTCCCTGCTTCGTTGGGAAAGGATTCTGGCATTCCTGTCGCACAGCAAGAGGGCATGCTCTCAACATGAAAGTCGAGAGAAACTCCAGGGGTTGTGCCACCTTTCCAAACGACCCTCAAATGTCTCAGTCCACTCCAGATGAACCTAATTTCCCTGCCCTGCCTCGAAGGTAACCTTGAGCATCGAATCACACCACGGTGTCACGTGCGACAGCCCTGTGGCACTTTGAGTGAAAGCCACAGGTCTCTGTGTCAACTCGTCGGGAAGCCTGACACTGCTGCCTCAGCTCAGGAGGAAAAAAGACGTGTATGTCTCCACTCGAGAAGAGTCCTGACTCTCCTGTGAAGACTCCAGAGGAAACCCAAGATCCATGTCAGCACTGGAGAGGAAATCTCAGGTTCTGGCCGCAGTTCCAGATGAGGACCTAGGACCCAACACTGACTGGAGAGGAATCCCGAGGGGACCCTCGCAACTCACATGGAGACTAGTGTCTCCTGAGGCCACGCCAGAGCGTCCCTGAAGTACTATCATAACTTGAGGGGGACCTGCTGCAACTTGAGAATAACCAGGAAGTTTTCCCCTCCAAGAGACATGAAGCCGTTTTCTGCTGCGGCATCTCAAGGGAAATCACGCCTTCCCTCTAGAACCTCGCAAGGGTATTTCCCACCCTTGCTGCAACTCAAGAAGTTCCCTGACATACCCGTCCCCACGCGGGAGGAAAACCGAGGGTCCTTGCACAACTCAGGAGGAGCCCCGTTTCCCCCTCGTGAGCTCTAGATGAGGGTCCATTTCCCTGCTTCATCGGGAAAGGAGTTCCACCATTTCGATCACATCTCAAGAGTTGGAGCTCTCAACAGGAAAGCCGAGATCACCAGGGGTTGTGCAAACATACTAAATTACCCCAGATGTCTCATTTCACTCCAGATGAACCTGATTTCCCTGCACTACCTCGAGTGTCACCCACATATCCACTCTCACCATGGTGGCTCGTGCCACAGCCCTGTGGCATCTCAAGGGAAAGAAAGAGATCCCTGGGTCAACTCGACGGGAATGCTGACACTGCTGATACAAAGCGGGAAGAAAGCGGACGTGCATGCAACCACAGGAGACGAGGCCTGACTCCACTGGGGAGACTCCAGAGGCACCCCAGTATCCATGCCAGCACTGGAGAGGAAACCTCAGTTTCCAGCTTCGCCTCCAGATAGGGACTTAGGACCCGGCGCCGACTGGAGAGGAATCCCGAGGGGCCCCTCTCAACGCGAACGGAGACAGGCCTTTCCTGAGGCAACGCAAGCGGGTCCCTGAAGTCCCTGTTGTACCTCGAGAGGGACCTGCGGCAACTCCAGAAAAACCAGAAAGTTCTCCCCTTCAGGCGAGATGAGGCTGTTTTCTGCTGCGACATCACGAGAGAAATCATGTCTTCCCTCCTGAAACTCGCAAGGCTCACTGCCACCCTTGCTGCAACTCAAGAAGTTCCCCGAGATACCCGTCCCCATGCGGGAGGAACACCGAGGGACCCAGCACCACTCAGGAGGAGCCCCGATTCCCCCTGGTGAGCTCGAGATGAGGGTCCCTTTCACTGCTTCATTGGGAAAGGATTCCCGCCATTCCAGTCGCATCTCAAGAAGTGGCGTTCTCAACAGGAAGTCGAGATCTCCAGGGGTCATGACAACATACTAAAAGACCCCAGATTTCTCAGTCCACTCCAGATGAACCTGATTTCCCCACACTACCTTGAGTGTCACACGCATATCACTTCACACCATGCTAGCTCGTGCCACAGCACTGTGGCATCTCAAGGGAAAGACAGAGATCCCTGGGTCAACTCGACAGGAAGACTGACACTACTGTTACAGCTCGGGAGGAAAGCAGACGTGCATGTAACCCCATGAGACGAGGCCTGACTCCCCTGGGGAGACTCCAGAGGTTCCCCAAGATCCATGCCAACACTGGAGAGAAAACCTCAGGTTTCAGCTTCGGCTCCAGATGGGGACTTATGGCCCGGAACCGACTGGAGAGGAATCCCGAGGGGCTCCTCTCAACTAGCAAGGAGACTGGCCTTTTCTGAGGCCACGTGAATGGGTCCCTGAGGTCTCTGTCGAAACATGAGAGGGACCGGCCGCAACTTGAGAAAAACCAGGAGGTTCTCCCGTCCAGGCGAGATGAGGCCGTTTATTGCTGCAGCATCCCGAGAGAAATCACACTTTCCCTTCTGAACCTCAAAGGGTCCTTCACTCCCTTGCTGCAACTCGAGAAGTTATCCCACATACCCGTCTCCAATCGAGAGGAACACAGAGGGTCCCACCGCAACTCAAGAGGAGACCCTGTTTCCCCTCCTCCACTCCAGATGAGGGTTCCTTTCACTGCTTCATCGGGAAAGGATTCTGGCGTTCCTGAGGCACAGCAAGAGGATGTGCTCTCAACAGGAATGTCAAGAGGAATTCCAGGCGTCGTGCCACCATTCCAGAAAACCCCCAAATGTCTCAGTCCACCCAAGATGAACGTGATTTCCCTACCCTGCCTCGAAGGTCACCCCGAGCATCGAGTCACACCATGGTGGCACATGCGACCATCCTGTGGCACCTTGAGGTAAAGCCACAGATCCTTGTGTCAACTCGTTGTGAATACTGACACTGCTGCTACAGCTCAGGAGGAAAACGGAGGTGTATGTCTGCAGTCGAGAAGAGTCCTGACTCTCCTATGGAGACTCCAGAGGAACCCCAACATCCATGTCAGCACTCGAGAGGATACTTCAGGTTCTGGCCGCAGTTCCAGATGAGGACCTAGAACCCGACAATGGAGAGGAATCCCGAGGGGCTCCTCGCTACCCGCATGGTGATTGGTCTTTCCTGAGGCCACGCCAGCGCGTCCCTGAGGTCGCTGTTGTAACTCGAGTGGGACCTGCTGCAACTCGAGAAAAACAAGGAGGTTCTACCCTGTGGGCGAGATGAGGCCATTTTCTGCTGTGGCATCTCGAGTCAAATCATGCCTTCCCTCTTGAACCTCACAAGGGTCCTTCTCACCCTTTCTGCAACTCAAGAAGTTTCCCGACATACCTGTCCCCACGTGGGAGGAACACCGAGGGTCCGGCACAATTCAGGAGAAGACCCCTTTCTCCCTGGTGAGCTCAAGATGAGGGATCCTTTCCAGGCTTCATCAGGAAAGGTTTCCCGCCATTCCCGTCACATCTCAAGAGCTGGCGCTCTCAACAGGAAAGCCGAGATCTTCAGGGGTCGTGCCAATCTGCTAAAAGTCCCCCAAATGTCTCAGTCCACTACAGATGAACCTGATTTCCCTGCCCTCCCTCGAAGGTCACCCGAGCATCGAATCACACCACGGTGGCACATGCGACAGCCCTGTGGCACCTCGAGGGAAAGTCACAGATCCCTGTGTCAACTCGTCGGGAAGTCTGACACTGCTGCTACAGCTTAGGGGGAAAACGGACGTGTATGTCTCCACTCAAGAAGAGCCCTGACTCTCCTGTGGAAACTCCAGAGGAACCCCAAGATCCATGTCAGCACTAGAGAGGAAAACTCAGGTTCTGGTTGCAGTTCTAGCAGACGTGCATGTAACCCCATGAGACGAGGCCTGACTCCCCTGGGGAGACTCCAGAGGTTCCCCAAGATCCATGCCAACACTGGAGAGAAAACCTCAGGTTTCAGCTTCGGCTCCAGATGGGGACTTATGGCCCGGAACCGACTGGAGAGGAATCCCGAGGGGCTCCTCTCAACTAGCAAGGAGACTGGCCTTTTCTGAGGCCACGTGAATGGGTCCCTGAGGTCTCTGTCGAAACATGAGAGGGACCGGCCGCAACTTGAGAAAAACCAGGAGGTTCTCCCGTCCAGGCGAGATGAGGCCGTTTATTGCTGCAGCATCCCGAGAGAAATCACACTTTCCCTTCTGAACCTCAAAGGGTCCTTCACTCCCTTGCTGCAACTCGAGAAGTTATCCCACATACCCGTCTCCAATCGAGAGGAACACAGAGGGTCCCACCGCAACTCAAGAGGAGACCCTGTTTCCCCTCCTCCACTCCAGATGAGGGTTCCTTTCACTGCTTCATCGGGAAAGGATTCTGGCGTTCCTGAGGCACAGCAAGAGGATGTGCTCTCAACAGGAATGTCAAGAGGAATTCCAGGCGTCGTGCCACCATTCCAGAAAACCCCCAAATGTCTCAGTCCACCCAAGATGAACGTGATTTCCCTACCCTGCCTCGAAGGTCACCCCGAGCATCGAGTCACACCATGGTGGCACATGCGACCATCCTGTGGCACCTTGAGGTAAAGCCACAGATCCTTGTGTCAACTCGTTGTGAATACTGACACTGCTGCTACAGCTCAGGAGGAAAACGGAGGTGTATGTCTGCAGTCGAGAAGAGTCCTGACTCTCCTATGGAGACTCCAGAGGAACCCCAACATCCATGTCAGCACTCGAGAGGATACTTCAGGTTCTGGCCGCAGTTCCAGATGAGGACCTAGAACCCGACAATGGAGAGGAATCCCGAGGGGCTCCTCGCTACCCGCATGGTGATTGGTCTTTCCTGAGGCCACGCCAGCGCGTCCCTGAGGTCGCTGTTGTAACTCGAGTGGGACCTGCTGCAACTCGAGAAAAACAAGGAGGTTCTACCCTGTGGGCGAGATGAGGCCATTTTCTGCTGTGGCATCTCGAGTCAAATCATGCCTTCCCTCTTGAACCTCACAAGGGTCCTTCTCACCCTTTCTGCAACTCAAGAAGTTTCCCGACATACCTGTCCCCACGTGGGAGGAACACCGAGGGTCCGGCACAATTCAGGAGAAGACCCCTTTCTCCCTGGTGAGCTCAAGATGAGGGATCCTTTCCAGGCTTCATCAGGAAAGGTTTCCCGCCATTCCCGTCACATCTCAAGAGCTGGCGCTCTCAACAGGAAAGCCGAGATCTTCAGGGGTCGTGCCAATCTGCTAAAAGTCCCCCAAATGTCTCAGTCCACTACAGATGAACCTGATTTCCCTGCCCTCCCTCGAAGGTCACCCGAGCATCGAATCACACCACGGTGGCACATGCGACAGCCCTGTGGCACCTCGAGGGAAAGTCACAGATCCCTGTGTCAACTCGTCGGGAAGTCTGACACTGCTGCTACAGCTTAGGGGGAAAACGGACGTGTATGTCTCCACTCAAGAAGAGCCCTGACTCTCCTGTGGAAACTCCAGAGGAACCCCAAGATCCATGTCAGCACTAGAGAGGAAAACTCAGGTTCTGGTTGCAGTTCACGACAAGGACCTAGGACCCGACACTGACTGGAGAGGAATCCCGAGGGTCCCCTCACAACTCCCACGGAGACTGGTCTTTCCTGAGGCCACGCAAGCTGGTCCCTGAGGTCCCGTGTAACTCGAGAGGGACCTGCCACAACTAGAGAAAAACCAGGAGGTTCTCCCTTGCAGACGAGATGAGGCCCTTTTCTGCTGTGGCGTCTCAAGGGAAATCACGCCTTCCCTCTTGAACCTTGCAAGGGTCCTTCCCACCCTTACTGCAACTCAAGAAGTTCCCTGACATACCCGACCCCACACGGGATGAACACTGAGGGTCCCGGCACAACTCAGGAGGAGCCCCGTTTCCCCCTCGTGAGGTCTAGATAAGGGTCCCTTTCCCTGATTCGTCGGGAAATGATTTCCGCCTTTCCCGTTGTATCTCAAGAGGTGGCACTCTCAACAGGAACCCCAAGATCTCCAGGGGTCGTGCCAACATACTAACAGTCCCCCAGAGGTCTCAGTCCACTCCAGATGAACCTGATTTCCCTACCCTATCTCGAGTGTCACCCGCGTATCGCTCAAACCATGGTTGCTGGTGCCACAGGCCTGTGACATCTCGAGGGAAAGACAGAGATTCCTGGGACAAATCGACGGGAAGACTGACACTGCTGCTACAGCTAGGGAGGAAAGCGGACGTGCACATAATCACAGGAGATGAGGCTGGATTCCACTGGGGAGACTCCAGAGGAACCCCAAGATCCATGCCAGCACTGGAGAGGAAACCTCAGGTTCCAGCTTCAGCTCCAGACGGGGACCTAGGAGCTGTCATCAACTGGAGAGGAATCCTGAGGGGCCCCTCGCAACTCGCACGGTCTCTGNCATAATCACAGGAGATGAGGCTGGATTCCACTGGGGAGACTCCAGAGGAACCCCAAGATCCATGCCAGCACTGGAGAGGAAACCTCAGGTTCCAGCTTCAGCTCCAGACGGGGACCTAGGAGCTGTCATCAACTGGAGAGGAATCCTGAGGGGCCCCTCGCAACTCGCACGGTCTCTGGCCTTTCCTGAGGCTACGCGAGTGGGTCCCTGAGGTCCCAAACATAACTCGAGAGGGACCTGCTGCAACTCAAGTAAAACCAGGGTGTTCTCCCCACCAGGCGAGATGAGCCCTTTTTCTGCGGCGGCATCCTGAGAGAAGTCACTCCTTCACTCCTCAACCTAAAAGAGTACTTCACACCATTGCTGCAACTCGAGAAGTTTCCCAACATACCTGTCTCCACTCGAGAGGAACACTGAGCGTACCACCGCAACTGAGGAGGGGCCCCCTTTCCCCCTCCTCTGCTCAAGATGAGGGTTCCTTTCCGTGCTTCATCGGGAAAGGATTCTGGCATTTCTGACATACAGCAAGAGGACGTGCTCTCAACAGGAATGTCAAGAGGAACTCCAGGGGTCGTGCCACCATTCCAAAAGACCCCCAAATGTCTCAGTCTACTCCAGAGGAACCTGATTTCCCTGACCTGCCTCGAAG
Source organism: Cephalophus harveyi (assembly GCA_006410635.1). Taxonomy (NCBI): domain Eukaryota; kingdom Metazoa; phylum Chordata; class Mammalia; order Artiodactyla; family Bovidae; genus Cephalophus; species Cephalophus harveyi. The sequence continues at coordinate 1,208 of SJYT01050883.1, read as the reverse complement.
GTCACCCCGAGCATCGAATCACACCATGGTGGCACATGCAATAGCCCTGTGGCACTTTGAGGGAAAGCCACATCCCTGTGTCCACTCGTCAGGAAGCCTGACACTGCTGCTACAGCTCGTGAGAAAAGCGGACGGGTATGTCTCCACTCGAGAAGAGTCCTGACTCTCCTGTGGAAACTCTAGTAGTACCCCAAGATCCATGTCAGCACTGGAGAGGAAACCTCAGGTTCTGGCTGCAGTTCCAGATGAGGATCTAAGACCTGACACTGACTGGAGAGGAATCCCAAGGGGCCCCTAGCAACTTGCATGGAGACTGGTCTTTCCTGAGGCCACGCCAGCGGGTCCCTGAGGTCCCCGTCGTAACTCGAGAGGGACCTGCCACAACTCGAAAAAAACCAGGAGGTTCTCCCCTGCAGGCGAGATGAGGCCCTTTTCTGCTGTGGCGTCTCGAAGGACATCACGCCTTCCCTCTTGAACCTCGCAAGGGTCCTTCCCACCCTTGCTGCAACCCAAGAAGTTCCCCGACATATCGAGAGGGACCTGCCACAACTCGAAAAAAACCAGGAGGTTCTCCCCTGCAGGCGAGATGAGGCCCTTTTCTGCTGTGGCGTCTCGAAGGACATCACGCCTTCCCTCTTGAACCTCGCAAGGGTCCTTCCCACCCTTGCTGCAACCCAAGAAGTTCCCCGACATACGCGTCTCCAGGCAAGAGGAACCCCGAGGGTCCTGGCACAATTCAGGAGGAGACCCGTTTCCCCCTCATGGGCTCGAGATGAGGGTCCCTTTCCCTGCTTCGTCGGGTAATGATTCCCGCCGTTCCCGTTGCATCTCAAGAGGGGCACTCACAACAAGAAAGCTGAGATCTCCAGGGGTCATTCCAACATACGAAAAGTCCCTCAGATGTCTCAGTCCACTGCAGGTGAATCTGATTTCCCTGCCCTATCTCAAGTGTCACCCGCGTATCGCCTCACACCATGGTGGCTCGTGCCACAGCCCTGTGGCATCTGGAGGGAAAGACAGAGATCCCTGGGACAACTTGACGGGAAGCCTGACACTGCTGCTACAGCTAGGGAGGAAAGTGGATGTGCATGCAACCATAGGAGATGGGGTCTTACTCGCCTATGAAGAATCCAGAGGAACCCCAAGATCCATGCCAGCACTGGAGAGGAAACCTCAGGTTCCAGCTTCAGCTCCAGACGGGGACCTAG
>SJYT01050881.1:0-24602 GCA_006410635.1 Cephalophus harveyi | reverse complement strand
TAAGACTCTTGGAGGTCACCACAAGCCCTTCCACGGAGTCTTCAAACTCCAGTACAGGGTTGCCTCAGGCCAAACAGCTATCAGAGAGGGAGCACAACCCCACCCATCAGCAGATAAAGATTTACTGAGCATGGGCCTATCCACCAGAGCAAGACCCAGTTTTCCCCACATCCAGTTCCTCCCAGGAAGCTTGCACAAGCTTCTTATCCTCATCCATCAGAGGGTAGATGGAAGAAGCAAGAACTACAGTCCCTCAGCATCCAGAATGAAAATCACAATCACAGAAAGCTAACCAAAATGATCACATGGATCACAGCTTTGTGTAACTCAAAGAACCTGTGAGTCATGCCATCCAGGATACACGGGTCATGGTGGAGAATTCTGACAAAATGTGGTCCACTGGAGATGGCAATGGTAAACCACTTCAGTATTCTTGCCTCAAGAACCCCATGAACAGTATGAAAAGCAAAAAGATACGACACTGGAAGATGAGCCCCCAGGCTGGAAGGTGTCCATTATGCTATTGGGAAAGAGCAGAGAAATAGCTCCAGAAAGAATGAAGAGGATGGACCAAAGGGGAAATGACGCTGGATTGTGGATGTGTCTGGTGGTGAAAGTAAGTCTGATTCTGTAAAGAACACTATTGCATAGTAACCTGAAATGTTAGGTCTATGAATCAAGATAAATTGAACATGGTCAAGCAGGAGATGGCAAGAGTGAACATTAACATTTTAGGAATCAGTGAATTAAAATGGACAGGAATGGGTAAATTTTATTCAGATGACCATTATATCTACTACCGTGGGCAAGAATCTCTTAGAAGAAATGGAATAGCCCTCATAGTTAACAAAAGAGTCCGAATTGCTGTACTTGGATGCAGTCTTGAAAATGACAGAATGATCTCAGTTTGATTCCAAGGCAAACCATTCACCATCACAGTAATTCAAATCTATGCCCCAACCATTAATGCTAAGGGCTTCCTCGGGTAGCTCAAATGGTAAAGAATCTGCCTGCAATGAGGGAGATCTGGGTTTGATCCCTGGATCAGGAAGATCCCCTGAATAAGGAAATGGCAACCCACTCCAGTATTTTTGCCTGGAGAATCCCGTGGACAGAGGAGCCTGATGGGCTATGGTCCATGGGGTCACAAAGAGTCGGACACCACTGAACGACTAACACTTTCACACTTTCGATTAATACCAAAGAAGCTGAAGTTGACTGGGTCTATGAAGACTTACCATACCTTCTAGAACTAACACCAAAAAAAGATGTCCTTTTCAACATAGGGGATTGGAATGCAAAAGTAGGAAGTCAAGAGATACCTGGTATATAACAGGAAAGTTTGGCCTTGGAGTAGAAAATGAAGCAGAGCAAAGGCTAATAGAGTCTTGCCAAGAGAACACACTGGTCATAGCAAACACCCTCTTCCAACAACACAAGAGACAACTGTAGACATGGATATCACCAGATGGTTAACACTAAAATCAGACTGATTATATTCTTTGCAGCTGAAGATGGAAACGTTCCATGCAGTCATCAAAAATAAGACCTGGAGTTGACTGTGGCTCAGATCATAGCTTCTTATTGCAAAGTTCAGACTTAAATTGAAAAAAGTAGGGAATACCACTAGGCCATTCAAGGCCATTCAACTATGACCTAAATCAAACCCCTTATGAATATACAGTGGAGGTGACAAATAGATTCAAGGGACTAGATCTGGTAGACAGAGTGCCTGAAGAACTATGGACAGATGTTTATTAACACTGTACAGGCAACAGTGACTAAAACCATTCCAAAGAAAAATAAATGCAAGAAGGCAAAGTGACTGTGAGAGGAGGCCTTACAAATAGCTGAGAAAAGAAGCAAAGGACAAAGGAGAAAGGGAAAGATATATGCAACTGAATATGCCGAGTTCCAAAGAAAAGCAAGGAGAGATAAGAAAGCCTTCTTAAGTGAACAATGCAAACAAATAGAGGAAAACAATAGAATGGGAAAGACTAGAGATCTCTTCAAGAAAATTCGAGATACCAAAGGAACATTTCATGCAAAGATGGGCACAATAAAGACCAGAAATGGCAAGTACCTAACAGAAGCAGAAGAGATTAAGAAGAAGCGGCAAGAATACAAAGTAGAACTATACAAAAAATGTCTTAATGACCTGGATAACCATGATGGTGTGGTCACTCACCTAGGGTCAAACATCCTGGAGTGTGAAGTCAAGTGGGCCTTAGGACGCATCACTACTAACAAAGCTAGTGGAGGTGATGGAATTCCAGCTGAGCTATTGAAAATCCTAGAAGATGATGCTGTTAAAGTGCTGCGCTCAATATGCCAGCAAATTTGGAACACTCAGCAGTGGCCACAGGACTGGGAAAGGTCAGTTTTCATTTTAATCTTAAAGAAAGGCAAAAGAATGTTCAAACTAGTGTACAATTGTGCTCATTTCACATTCTAGCAAGATAATGATCAAAATCCTTCAAGCTAGATTTTAGCAGTACATGAACTGAGAACTTCCAGATGTACAAGTTGGATTTAGAAAAGGCAGAGGAACCAGAGGACAAATTGTTAACATCTGCTGGATCACAAAAAAAGGAAGGGAATTCCAGTAAAGCATCTGCTTCTGCTTCATTGACTATGCTAAAGCCTTTGACTATGTGGATCACAACAAACTGTGCAAAATTCTTCAAGAGATGGGAATACCAGTCCATCTTTATCTGTCTCCTGAGAAATCTGTATGTGGGTCTAGAAGCAACAGTTAGAACCAGACATGGAACAATGGACTGGCTCAAAATTGAAAAAGGAGTACATCAAAGCTGTACATTGTCACCCTGCTTATTTAATTTATACACAGAGTACATAATGTCAAATGTGGGGCTGGGTGACTCACAACCTGGAATCAAGATTGCCAGGAGAAATATCAACAATCTCAGATATGCAGATATACCACTCTAATGGCATAAAGCAAAGAGGAACTAAAGAGCCCCTTGATGAAAGTGAAAGAGTAGAGTGAAAAATTGGCTTAAAACTCAACATTCAAAAAACTAAGATCATGGCATCCAGTACCATCACTTCATGGCAAATAGATAGGAAAAAGTGGAAACAGTGACAGATTTTATTTCCTTGGGCTCCAAAATCACTGTAGATGGTGACTATAACCATGAAATTAAAAGATACTTGTTCCTTGGAAGAAAAGCCATGATAAACCTAGACAGTGTATTGAAAAGCAAAGATATCACTTTGCCAACAAAGCTCCATAAAATCAAAGCCAGGGTTTTTCTAATAGTCATGTACGGATGTGAGAGTTGGTCCATGAAGACTGAGCACCAAACAATTGATGCTTTCTAACTGCAGTGCTACAGAAGATCTTGAGAGTCCTTTGGACTGCAAAAAGATCAAACCAGTCAACTCTAAAAGAAATCAACCCGGAATATTCATTAAAAGAATGGATGCTGAAGCTGAAGCTCCAATACTTTGGCCATCTGATGGGAAGAGCCAACTCACTGGAAAAGACCCCGATGCTGAGAAATATTGAGGGTAAGAGGAGAAGCGAGCAACAGAGGATGAGATGGTGGGATGGCATCACTGATTCAACTGACATGAGTTTGAGCAAACGCTGGGAGACAGTGAAGGACAGGGAAGTCTGGAGTGCTGCAGTCCATGGGGTTGCAAAGTCCAATAGGACTTAGCAACTGAACAACAGCAACAAACAGTTAAGCATCCAGAAAACAGAGCTAACACATGTACAACAGTCACTGAAACGTTTGTATAGGAAAGAGTGGGAAGACATACAGCATAATGATCAAGAACTTGGCATTGGAGTTGTCAAATGAGAATCAGGATCAAGCACTTCGTGATTCTCCTAGCTATATACTTTTGGGCAGGTGACTTAAACATCCTGACTCACAGTTTTCTTATCTGTAAAATGTAGTATCTAGGTCAGAGAACTGCTGTAATGATTAAAAGAGAGATGTATGAGAATGTCTAGGACATAGATATTAGATTTCCTTGACTTGAAGATGTTATCAGCTGGACACTACACCATTGGCCAAATAAGAACTTTGGAGAGAGAAGAAAGAACATGAGATTAAACACAAACATTAAAATAAAACCTGTTGGTAGTATATATATTTATGTACTCTCTTGTTATCATACTCTAAGTCTACAGTTTAGCTTTCTCCATACTGAGATAAAGAGTCTGCTGAATCACTTTGGGTAATTAACAGCTATGTGTATGTAGCAAGTCAGTGACATGTGGCTTTCCTTAGCTGACATCTGTGATCTTGATCTTTTTAGCATCTCTCAGACTGAAAATAAAACTTTTGCGGGTTAGGGAAAAACCAGATTTTCACCTGCATTTCCTGTTTGGTTAAATGTGTGGCATTTTTCTCCTTAGCTAAAGAAGTTAAATAGCTTTTCTTGAAATGCAGATGCTTGAGAGATAATCCCTCAGGATGCGCAAATCAATCACACCAGTCTCTCTCAGTTTTGATAATTCTAAAATGTAATCTGCTAGATTCAGCAAGTTCTATTGTCTTTGGTTCTAGTTCCAAGCACATGACAAGCATTCTTTTATGTTTCCAATAACTTTTTCTTTCAATGCAGCATCATAATGTAATGTTTCTGAAGGTATTTTCAGGACAATTAAGTATATACCTTTAAATAAAGTCCATCGACTTGCGATGCTACCAATGCAAATAACTTATTTGAGATAATAATCAGGATAAAACAGACACTTCCTAAGCAAGCCTGACTTTCAGATATACTCAGACAACAAAACTACTTGCCTTGAAGCTAACAGTTTTCTTCTGACCATAACTGTAAGATTCCCCCTTCTTCAGAAACATTAAAATGTGCTTCAGTGAAGGCAGGAGATGACCAGGTAGAGAAGGAGAGAGAGGACTTTCTAGGCAGAGGAGGCAGCATATTCAACAGCCTCGAGAGGAGGATGTTGGAACAATTTGGTGTGGGGAGAGTTTAGAGTGTTGACAGGAAACCAGAACAGATTGGGAGCTCAACCACATTTGTTGAGACACTGGCTTGCCACTTATAGCAATTTGGAATTTAATAGTCTGAGAATCTATGAAAGGTTTCCAAGCAAAGAGGTGATACAACCGGGGCTTAGAAAAGACATTCTTTTGATGGGAGACTGCCGTGAAGGACAGCAGTTATATGGATCTATTGAAGGCCGGGGTAAGAGAAAATGCAAGCTCCCACTAAATGAGAGACATTTAGGAAGGAGAATCGAGAATTTGATGAGCAAATGCAAGGACTATTCTACTAATTAGTTAGGTAGTCATCTAGTAGGATTTCTAAAACAACATATTTTAGTTTCTGGGTGTGGAACAAAATAAACCAAAATATTTTAACATCTTTTTTTCCCCCTAGAGCACATGTTTCCAAAAACAGAGAACAGAATTTTAACTTTGCATATTTTTCTTTGCAAATAAGCGGTTATGGCTCTTGTCAAGGTCATGGTCACAGATGGAGACTCTGAGCCAGAGACCTTCAGATAACTTGTCCACACAGCCAAGGAGCCACCAGGACAATTGTGACAAGTCTGTCTTCTTCCCTTCATCTCTTAAGTTTGATGTAAAAGCTTTGGAAAGTAGGACAGGCAGCTCAGCATTAGAGAATTGAAAGGAAGGAAGGAGGCCTTAGTTCAGAGGGGCAAATAAACATATCTACAGATGTGGAGCAGTAGCATTTAGAGTCATGTGAAAGAATTTAGGCTCTTAATCCTTATTCTGTCAGGTATGAAGCAAAACTAAGAAATATTAGTATAGCTATCTAAATAAATAACTAGCACTGTTTAAAAAACACTCAGATGAGGATCCTGTGGCGCCGAGATGTGCCCTTCTGAAGAGCTGTGAGCATCAGGGTGGCATCTGTGCTACGCTAACCCAGCCACCCAACTCAGTGTGCTGGAGAACCTGGAAGTGTAGCCACAGAACCTGGAAGGAGGGAAAGGCCTTTGATGAACTTGCCTTACAATCTTAACCCCATTTCAATGGTAGAAATGTTTCACCTTCCAACATTCAAACATTCCAATTTTAGTTCTCAGAGAAGAGAATTTGTTGCCTGATATATAGAGATACACGCAATGAGAAATTATCAAACTACAGAATTTGTGCAGGTCACAATGGTGAATGAAGTTTTATTCAACCTAGGAATTAGATGGGAAAGTAAAGAATATTAATGCAACTGGTTTGCAAATATAACACTGGGTTTGGACTTTACTGGTGGTCCAGGGGTTAAGAGGCTGTCTGCCACTGCAGGGGACACAGGATTGATTCCTGTTCCAGGAAAGATTCCACAAGCCACAGGGCAATTAAGCCCGTGTGCCATAGCTACTGAGCCTGGGCTTCAGAGTCCATGCTTTGTAACAACAGAAGCCACCACAATGAGAAGCCTGCACTGCAACAAGGAGTAGCGCCAGCTCTCTGCAACTAGAGAAAGCCCACGCACAGCCATGAAGACCCAGCACCCCCCCAAGTATATGTATATAAATGATTTTAGAAAACAGTAATACTGGGTTTTATCCATTTATCCTAGAACCCTGGATTCCATGTCAAGAACCTTTCTGGTTCCCCTCAAGAGACAATGACTTTGGAGTTGATGCTTTTCATATACATGAGTTTATAAGGTCACTCAGAGCAGCAATAAGAATAAATAAAGTTTAAGAATACTGAGATTTTCCCTGAAGTTTATAACCTCTGGATACAGCAAAGCTATAGTTTAGTGTAGTGTTTGGTTGGGAAACGTGTAATTTTAAGCAAATACCTAAGTGTAACGAAACATTGACATATATACCTTCTGAAATCTATTCATAACATGAAACCATGATGAGCTCTATTTCTATTCCCTATTAAGTCATTTGTTCTTTATTCTATAAATACAAACCAATCACACAGTTGCAATTATAGAGGCTTATAGAAACAGAGGCCTCAAAGCCAAGAAATGAAAGACGGTAGTATCTGAAGAAGCAGTGATGAAATTGTGACTTGTTATTTGAAGTAGAGATCATGGAATGACAGACAAAATAGGTTAAAGAATAAAACAAGAAGCTGTAGAACATCAGAATCTTTACAACAACCAAGTTCAGTATCTATGAATACAACTATATAGTTCTTAAAAGCACCAGATTAGAGAATATTTATTAGAGTGTTTACAAACCATATAGCATGGTAGAAATTCATAATTATTTATATTACTATATTTTAGAATGAGAAAGAAAATACTTTGTAACCAATGTCCTCACACACCATTTAGAATCTTAGACTGATCCTTCACGGCTCTAAGGGATCTTTTCATTCTTTTTATTGTTTTGGTGGTTTATGCATTTCCAGTTCTTACTGTTTCTATCATATATTCTTGAGAAAGAGAAGAGCATAAAAATATGATATGAAGGTAACATTTTAAAGATAGAGAGGGAAAAGGAATTATGAATATAGGGGAGAAAAATAAAATTGGAGACAGAAAAATAAATTCAAAATGATTTATCATTCAGTGAGTTTAATCAACAAGTATTTATTGAGTGAAATGCCTGTTAAATGCCAGGCATTGCTAGGGCTGGGGGATTCAAAATGAAAAGACAGGAAATTAAAAGTGTATTGTTGTCCTGAGCTCCTTGAAGGAAAATGATGCTTATCAGAAGCAGACAAAATTGACTATGGCTGGCTCAGAGTATCCTGACTAATATATTTTCTGGTAGAGAGGATTCTTTCAGCTTCATGCGTGATCTTGAGACAGTCAGAGGTACTGTTTTCACACAAGATGTGATCTGTTGGGTCATTGGTCAAATCGTTGATCATGTGTCAGCAGCAGCACTTAGGAGTAATTTTACAGGCTTTTTTCTCCATCATGACAAAAAATACACAGTATTGAGAAATACACAACGTTATTTATTTTGAAAAATGGACAACCCTGTCCTAGTCAATGAACTGAAGTAGTGGCATCAGGAATTTAATGGTGGCTTACTAGAAGAAGAGGAGATATGACAGAAGTCATTCATTTGTGAGAGCCACCGAACAAACACAGCCTGGGACACCGCTGTCACTGGTCTGGGGTTGTGAAACAGGCTTAGTACAACCAAGCTGAATCGATAATAGCTGAGGAATGCCTATCTGTAATTGATCTGTACTTTCAGGAAAGATTTTATTCAGCAAAGATGTGAATATCAAATATATGAAGTTCCTGTATGGGTAACTGAGTTTTAGAAAGCAACTGAGTTTTAGAAACAACTTAAAAGGGTGATGGACGGGGAGGCCTGGCGTGCTGCGATTCACGGGGTCGCAAAGAGTTGGACATGACTGAGCGACTGAACTGAACTGAAAGGGGCAAAGGGCCTAGAAGCTCTACAAATGATACACACAGAGTATGCATCTGCGTAGGAAATTGCTAGCTTGTTTGTTTACACAGCATGGAATGGCACTCATTACCTTGGTGGATTTACCCGTCCCAGAGATGGCTTCTCAGTTTTACAAGCTTAAAATTGGATTTTTATTGGCTCACCAAGAGTGAATTCATCTCTCAGGACTGATTTCATGGTAACCAAGTTCATGAGACTGATGTATAAAACAATAACTTACAGTTTACTAGCTTTATTAATTGGAGAAGGCAATGGCACCCCACTCCGGTACTCTTGCCTGGAAAATCCCATGGATGGAGAAGTCTGTGGGCTGCAGTCCATGGGGTCGCTAAGAGTCGGACACGACTGAGCAACTTCACTTTCACTTTTCACTTTCTTGCATTGGAGAAGGAAATGGGAACCCACTCCAGTATTCTTGCCTGGAGAATCCCAGGGACGGGGGAGCCTGGCAGGCTGCCGTCTATGGGGTCGCACAGAATCGGACACGACTGAAGCGACTTAGCAGCAGCAGCTTTATTAATAGTGAAAATGTATCTGTCCATGGAATGAACCCATTCTCAGTCCAGAGATAAATTCTACTTTCCCTCTAGGCAATCAAATTGTGATTAGAAGCTGACTCAGTGAGTGTTGAAGAAAAACAAAGAGTTCAAAGAATCAAATGTTTAACTGTGTCAGATTAATGAAATTTGATGAAAAAGCGTACAGTAGAGGTGGCCCTGCCCAATAGTGTTGGAAATCCAAAGTTTTTGGCTTGAAGCCCTTCTGCCAAATGAATAGTGTCATTTAATTTCTGTCTCTGAGATATCTCATATTCTTTGTTTTCACAGTTAACCAAACCCCTCTGGCTTATAAATAGTCACGTGGTAGAGAACTGCAGGAGAATTAGATACTTTTTTTTTTTAGAGGAAAAACTTAGTGTACTGTGGAAAACATGTGAGGAACTATTATATCATTTGGAGGCGATTTTGTCAGCACCACCCAATTTCTTTGAATTACTCTGCATATGTAGGTCACTTGGCAGCTGGTACATGGATTAGGTAGTGGTGATCTAGAATTGATGAAAGTTTCTGTTGCTGTTACTGAAAAACCCTGAACAGTGTGTCCCACGCAATCATGCCTTCTGTCAGGAAGACTCTTATGCTCAAGTTAGCAAAAAAAAAAAAAAAAAAAGCAGTTGAATGCCAATGCACAAACTGAAGTTGAGAAAGAAAAAGATTATGAGGTAAAGAGTCTGTCACTATTAATAAAGGGTCAGGTGTCTCAGACGGTAAAGCGTCTGCCTACAATATGGGAAACCTGGGTTCGATTCCTGGGTCGGGAGGATCCCCTGGAAAATGAAATGGTAATGCACTCCAGAACTCTTGCCTGGAAAATGCCATAGATGGAGAATCCTGGTAGGCTACATCCACGGGGATGCAAAGAGTCAGACACGACTGAGCGATGTAACAGGTGTCTCAGTAGAAAAGTGTCTTCCAAAGTGATGTTCTTTGGTTCTTGCCAAGCATCTTTTGAACTCCTTTCTTACCCTGCGCCACCTCAGCCTCTGCAGTGCAGAATCCTCAACGTGGTGATAAACATGTGGCCTCCTTCATGCAGCTCACTCTACTCAGAGAAGCTGAGTTGTAAAAATGACTCTGAAACTAGGACAATGGACAGTGAGGAAGAATGTAAGGCAATGATGCTGCCTTTTCATAAAGCGTTTAGGTCAAACCACTAAGAGTTCCAGGAAGAAACATTTCCTCTTGGAAAGTCTTCCTTCATGCATGTTCAATCCGAAGCCCTTAAGTAGGTCTTCCAGGCACTGCAAAGACGTCAGCCAGCATATTTTATCTAATGAATGCTGGCACAGCACAGCCTCATAGGAGGAGCCGGCTCTAGGAATCGGAGTGCGCTAAATTAGCCCAAATGCTAAGCAGACCCTATTGTTATTATGTATATGAAGCTTTGGGGTTTAGAATGCTCCTTCTAGAAACCTATTTTATTGCATTATCTCTCCAATAGACCCCAGCTTTGTTCTTTTTTTGACATTCTGCTGAAGCATAAATCCAAGTGATTGCTGCCCCAAAGGATGACATCAACAATAGGGCAAACAGAGTTGATGGAACTGAAGCTGGAGGACAGGATAAATTACAGAGTAAATGTGTATAGTTGCTTCCCTTGTGGCTTAGCTGGTAAAGAATCCACCTGCAATATGGAACGAAGCTAAAGCTGAAACTCCAGTACTTTGGCCACCTCATGCGAAGAGTTGACTCATTGGAAAAGACTCTGATGCTGGGAGGGATTGGGGGCAGGAGGAGAAGGGGACGACCGAGGATGAGATGGCTGGATGGCATCACAGACTCGATGGACGTGAGTCTGAGTGAACTCCGGGAGATGGTGATGAACAGGGAGGCCTGGCGTGCTGCGATTCATGGGTCGCAAAGAGTCGGACACGACTGAGCGACTGAACTGAACTGAACTGAACTGAAGGTTCGATCCCTGGGTTGGGAAGATCCCCTGGAGAAGGGAATGGCTACAGTATCCTGGCCTGGAGAATCCTATGTACAATATAGTCCATGGGGTCACAAAAAGTCAGACACAACTGAGTGAGTTTCACTTTCACTTGTGTATTTAGTCAGGCCATGATTTCCTCCTAGTTAATTATGTGTAACTTGTCAATGATAGGAAGTGGGAGGGGGAGGGAAATATTCTTCTGCATTTTTGTCCCTCCCTCCTCCTTTTTTTCTGTTTCTCCTCCTTTTCCTTCTTATCTTCCTCTCTTTTTAGTTTCTTCCCCTGCTTTCCATACTGACAGACCTTTATGGAAATGTTGTATTCAATTTTAATTCCTTAGTAAAAACAAAATGTGGAAAATTCAACAAAAGGTTACTTATTGAAAAAGTGTCTTCTGAAGTTTATAGAAGACCTCTGCTTCCCAAATTCTCTCCTGACATCAAGAGCTGCTGTTCTCTGAGAGTGAATTTTGAGTCATTTTCAGCTGTCTCCTTTAGCTCCTAATTTCAATCAAGCCATCTCTAATTCCTATTGAGATTACATTTCTTTAATTTGGCCCTTCCTGTTCACTTTCCCCATCATGATTATCCTGTCTAGAAATGACTATAATGGTTGATTGGTCAGTGGTAACTGCTTCTGGTCCCTAGAGCTCTGTATTTACCCCAATCTCAACTTCAAACATGATTTTTATTATGCCACTTTTCTAAGATAACTCTTTTATTGCCTTTGGTAAATTAACTGTAAGTATTTCATCCTTTTTAAAATTAATTACTAGGTATTATTTCTAGTTATCTTATTTGTACCCCAAATAAGATGCACTTCCAGAATTAGGAAGTAAGATCATGAAGAATCATGATAACAAGAATGAAAAAGTCACATAAACTATGTTTAGCAGTTTTTAGAAATCATCCTGGAGCAACCCACCTTATTAGGAGACTTGAAAATACATTACTGGTAAGATTGGAGTATTACTCCCAAACACTCAAATCTAAAATTGAATAAAGATAAAATAAGATTCACTCACAGTGTAACATGAGACAAACACATGACATATTGGTAATTTGGAAAAGAGGCACTTCATACAAAAGACGGTCAGTGAATTCTGTCCCAGATGTCCTGATTCTGCAATGTTATTATATATGCTTAGCCTGATACATTATTATTAGAGTCTAGGGTAGAGTAATGTGGTTTGGTACACGGTAGAAATATCTGTCAAAGACATCCAGTTCCCTGTGCTCTCATTCTGAGTATACTACATGACTTTATGCTAAATAAATTCTTAAGAGACTTGTTACAAGCTAGGAACCAACTTATCGATTTTTGGTTGAAGCTACACGTGGTTGACCTGTGGAAGAAAAACCTGCTTTGTGCATAAGGCACTCCAGGTGAGCGGGTGCACTCAAAGGGGAAGGGTTAGAGTTAGGAGGAGGGTCCGGATCCACGTGTGTTGAGCATTTGCAGACTGATTTACCTAAAAAGAGGTAAGAAAATAATACTTATGAAAGTGAAAATGCTGACCTCAAGACAAACTCTTGGGCCTGGAAGACAACATACCTTTAAGCCAAGCAATATTTCTATACAAAATTCTGAAGGAAATTTATGCTCTTTCTAAATACTCATGCTCATAAAAATCATCTGGGGAGCCTTTTAAAAATGCAGCTTTCTGGCCCCACCTCCTATTGGGCAGCAGATGGTCCACTGTCTTTACTGTGAGAAGCATTGTTTGATATGAATCCTTAAATCTAGCCACATGCATTTAGTATTTTTCTGTCTACAAACCATTGATTCTCAGGACTTAGCTTTGCATGCAGCTGTGTGTGAACTTACTCTAGCTTAGGGAAGGCAGAGGTGAGGCAAGTGGACTGCAACTGTCTCTTCTTGGGTCCAGAGCAGACACCATTAGCGGATTCTAACACTTACCCTACTGAGTTCTGTTATGATCTCAGAATCCTTCTTAGTACTGGTTCCCAGAAGCTACTACTAGTTGATAGAATTTGGCATGGAGTCAACTATGTTGCCATCTTTGTTCTAGATCAGTGATCCTCAAGTCTGGTTGCTGTGAGAAGGAACCTCAGGCTCTACCAGGCACTCAAGAGATACCTGGTATGCTGCCTGGCACAGAGTGGGTATTTGAGATTTCTTTATTGTCTCAAGAGTTAGGGAAGATGTTCATGATCTTCTATTCCTTGGCCTGCAACTGAATAAATAACCTTAATAAAACACTGTGAAGTGTCCTGGTGTCCAATTAAAGGGAGAAGGGGATTCTGGAGAAGAGGGTCCTTGAAGTACCCATTCTGTTTGGGAGGATGATATTCAAGCCCTTGACCCCTTTGCTCTTGAGGTCAAGGTCACTTCAGGCTTTAAATGTATAATAGGGTATATCAGGTAATATTATAACTAGAACTTAGTGAAGGGACAAGGCTCTGAAGAAACCCCATAGTTCTCAGCTATTGATTTTTCACCTAACTTTTCCTTTGAATCCTGAGAAAGTATTTCTTATGGGTATATGTTCTTTCTTTTCTGGTTGATAATCATTTAGAACCATTACTATAGGGGATGATTTTAAGTTTCGTGTATAGAGACTTTGTGTGATTGGAAATGTTAGAATTTAACATAGTTATAAAAAATAAATAATTAAAATCAGCTTATTATTATTTTAGAAAAGTGCAACTCCATGGAGGCCAGTGAACTAAAAGTAGTCATATAACAGAAAGGTGGAATTTACTAAACAATCCACACACCTCATTTCATGTGTTAGAGAACATTTGCAAATGTGGCAGATCTATTGTGCCTGATGTATTTAGGGATTCTGACTATTCGTGCATTAGGGTGGAAATACCATAAACGTCATCTATATATGGCCTTTGCCCCTCTCCCTAGCACCTTCAGAAGATTCGGCTGCTGAGGTGCAGGGTCTGCCCTTGACCCTTCTGTGTCTCCTTCCTCTGTCGACATTTAGTTTGCTTCTGTATTTTCATAGTAGGCTTTATTTGCGTGTTAATGGATCCACTATTTGCATTACTTTGAGATGTCTTGCTTGTCAGTCAAGTGCCTGACACATTGATGGGTCACAAAGGGTAAACTTGGCAAACATTTCATAAATTATTCACTGATTCTTTTTTTTTTTTTTTTGAGGCTTTCTTGGGAGACCTGGTTCAATCCCTGGGTTGGGAAGATCCCCTGGAGGAGGGCATGGCAATCCACTCCAGTATTCTTGCCTGGAGAATCCCATGGACAGAGGAGCCTGGTGGGCTATGGTCCATGAGGTTGCCAAGCCTGGACACGACCGAGAGACTAAGCTGTTGTTGTTTGGGCTAAGAGCTGGAAAGTGGTCTCATACATCTAAGGTGGAGTGACACAGATGTCTTTCATGATGACTCACAATGAAAAGACAACATTCCTTCTATTGATATCTTATATTCCTAATGCATATATATGTTTAACGTTATTTTCATTTAGCAAAGTAGAAATAAAATTTACTCTAATATGATCAGAGGATGTATTCTTGGGGTTTTGTTCTTCATCTATAAATATTTTGTGTGTACAGTGGTCACAATTCCACTGGGGAGTAAGAGTAATTTCCTATCTCAGTTTAGCCTGATTGAATACATTTATTTTGGAAGTTCACATGACCAATCTTTTCTTAACAGACAATAATATCATATAACACCATATAATCCAACAAAATAATTTGTTAGATTATTAACTCCTAGTTCTTCTGATAGCAGTCTAGTTTGTTCTTAGCTTCACCACGAATTTAAGAGGAACCAAAAATGAGAAGAGTGTGTAGTTCAGAAAAATTTAGAAATAAAATTTGGTTTGTAGAATCAATGAATCATGATGTTCCAGGACTGCTCAGTGACCTCAGAAGTCATCTAATTCAACTTCCTGATTTTGTAAAAGCGGAAACTGAAACTGAAATGAAGAAGCCTGTTGGATATTCTGTAGTTTGTTGGGGTCATACTCTGAACTACATGGTCTCTTCACCTTCATTCTCTTAACACAATTGGAAATAAATGTTTAGAATTTATTCTTTTTCATCATCATTGGTTAAACTTTCTATACCCACAGGAGGCAGAGCTAAACTTAAGTGCTTCTTATACTTGATGGATTCAAACTTGGAATGTATTGATTACTAGAATTTTTAAAACCTCAATTAAATTATATACAAAGTATTCAGACCGAACTTTGAAAATAGTAGATGCTCAATAAAGATTTTTTAAAAATTCTTTTTGTCTAAATTCCAATTCAGATATTTGACATTTAATTATTCTTATCAGTAGTTTTACTTTTAAAACAATGTTACTGGAACCGTAGATGTATCCTCTCTTCCCCTATCACATCTTTTATAAGACTGTTTGTGTTAGACAAAAACAGGTAGGAGGCGGAGAGTGAGGTCTTGGACTCACAGGGTATTGAGCAAGATTCTCTGAGACCCTGTGGCACAAAGGTGTTGCTGACTCTTGTAATTGAGAGACTGGGTTATAATTTGTGCTGAAGCTACATGGGTTTTTAGCGGCAGGTTGTGTACATAACAGGGAGTTTCTGGATCTTGTTAGCTTAGGGCAAAAAGTCATGCTTTAGAGCAGTTACCCCAGCAGGAGGAGAAAAGATGATGGTTGGTAATTACATCAGTTTTGCACTGTTGAGCAGATGTTCTTGCAGATAGATTTTGGCTGGCATTTACAGAATATCACTAGTGATTCTCATGATAGTGTCAGGGCTGCTACAAGTGGAGGAAACTGCAGGTCTGTAAAACACTGTGAGAAGCAGGAAGAAGGAACCAGATAGCTGTCTGGAAGTTAAAAAGGCAACTCTTAAAGAGAGCTCTAGTGACATTCATTTGGAGATGGTAGCTTTGCTGGACTGGATAATTAGATCTAATACATATCTGATAAGTTATTTTGCTACTTAACTTTGAGAGTAATTTGGTAGTTCATCAGTGTTTGAAAAAATAGATTATTTCTTCTTAAAGTAAGAGACAATTTAGAAAACAGATGCTTTGATTAAAACATACAATTAAGCAGCAAGACCAACTATATAGTGAACAATGGAAAAGAATGACCACAGGAGCTGTTAGCAAGCAATGCTATCCATCTGGATGGAAATTCTGGCCAATTTCAAATGAGGCAGAAATTGGGACGGTCAGCAATGTGGTACTGCTGGATAACAAAGTGTCTTTAAGGAGGAGTCTGTTTTTCCCTTCTTGGCTTAAAGTCTTTTCAAATTTATCCCATTAATTTCTTTTATACTGACTTTCTCTTTCTCTATGCTCTGGAATATATAAGTATACTCCTAGCGTTAGACCTTGGAATCTTCTTTTGTTGGTGTCATGAGTAATTATAAAATTTTCTCTATACACAGTGATGAGAAGACTTTTTAGTTTACTTACAGGCAACATTAAGTTAAAGATCAATTCTAACACATTGTAATTCCATTGGAATCCATAACATTTCACTTTCCCTTGCCACAAGAATACCTTAAACACTGCTACCTGCTGCCATAAGTTCTTCCAGGTAAATGATCCAAAAATAAAGAAAAGGAAGGAAGGCAGGCAGAGAGAGAGAGAGAGAGAGAAGAAAGAAGAAAGAAAGAAAGGAAGCAAGGAGGGAGGGAAGGAGGAAGAGAAAGAGAAAAAGAGAGAGAAAGAGGCACCAGTGGAGATGGGGAAAGGTAGGTGAATATGGGGGCGCCTAGTAGAGCATCTCATATACACTCGTGCTTAATAACACTTCACTGGATTAATCAATGGATAAATGAAATGATATAAGATTCCAGAAAAGTAATTTTTGAGCACTAAGTTACCTACTATAGCACCGCCAAAAGAACTCTCTTTTGCAGAGGTAATATGCACTTGGGCATGTACCTTTTGGAAAGCAGATGCACCATTATTTTGTGAAGCAAATATTTAGTCTCAGAATTGATTGATAGTATCAGGAGAGCCACATTGCCCATCTCTGTGGCTCTAAAGAGAGGACCCAGTGTTCCTTCCTCACTCTCTTGGTTTACAAACAGTTCAGATTTGGCTTTTTGTGAGACGTGTTAGTTTCATCCTGTTAATCATTCAGTGATGTCTATTCTTCTCTTTCACAATATGTCTATTTCTTCTTCTCTATAAGACGGGACCACAGGAAGTTACTGTACCATAAATGGATGTTTTCAATTAACAAAATATCACAGGCATATTTTCACATATTAAACATTCCTCTACAATATTTCAGTGGCTATACAGAGTGCGTTCCACTGCATAAACTATAGTTCTTGAGCATTCAAGTTTCATCCAGTGTTTTGTTATTATAAACTATGTTGTCATGAAGAGCTAAATCTTTGTCATACCCATGATTATTCCTTAATATAATTTCATAAAAGTGGAATTACTGAGTCAAAGAATGAGATGAATCTTAAATGGCAACTTCAAGCACAATGGCAAGTGATTGGAGAGATGTTTGGGAAATGTCAGGATTTACTGGTGTTTCCTCCCCAAATGCCATCTAGCTCATGGATATTTCTTGGCAAAATTGTAAAGTGGAATTTTTGTCTTAAGGCTCCTTTTTATGTTCTCTTTTTTCTCATCATAAACCCATTTTCTTTTTCTTTCCCAAAGCACTCAGTGTATTTTAGGTTATAAAGTCATGAAACTTATTCTAGGAAAGGATCCAATAAATCCATTTATGTCATGACTGATATGACATTAATTCTAATTTCCTTAGGGACTAAACCTCTGTTTTGGTAAGTCAAAGGATGAACAGTCAAGTATGTGGTTGGGATATCCCCTGGAGAGGTGAACAAAAAAAGCTATCCAAATGCCCTGACATTATACCTCATTGGCAGGCAGACATTCACTCCTATTCAGGAGGCCACCTCTCATTTATGACATTATGTATCTATTTAGTATTTGTTTTTACTGTCATCTCCATGTGATGTTATAGGACCTATACCTATATAGTCAAGGGATCTCATTTCATTCAGGTTCTTAGGAGCTTATAAAAGAAATACTCTTATTAATAATGATAACCCCTGAAATTGAATTTAAAAAAATACAGGAAGCTCTTGGTATTTAAGGATAACTGTTAATGGAAAAGGGGCACTTGAAATAAATTTACATAAAATGAGGAGTTAAATTACACAATATTTTATCAAATATGAGAAGCTCTGGGGCTTCCCTGGTAGCTCAGATAGTAAAGAATCTGCCTGCAATGTAGGGGACTCAGGTTTGATCCCTGGGTTGAGAAGATCTCCTGAAGATGGGAATGACAATCCACTCCAGTACTCCTGCCTGGAGAAATCCATGGACAGAAGAGCCTGGCAGGCTACAGTTCATGGGATTGCAAAGAGTTGAACACTACTGAGCGAGTAACACACACATGGGAAACTCTAGCTTAAAAATAAAACAAAAGTTATAAAAAATAGTTTTAAGTTTGACTACCTCATGCTTGCTTGTTTTTAGAGGTCCACTTCTAAAAACAAAGGACCAATCAATCAATAGCTAGTTTGGGGGGCTTTTTTGGTATAATTTTTCTGATCTTACTGTGAAAACATGACTCATGTCCTTTATGGCATTTTGACCTTCTCAGTGTAAATGCAAAATTGTTTAGTTTACAAGAAAAATAGTCTACGGTTTCATCCAACTTCCCAATGTCCTCATTTTATCCTTGGATACTCACATCATTGCCTTTTGAAATGTCTGCTGTTGTCTTAGCTGGTCTAACTTTGCCAAACTGTCATTTGTGAATGGCTTTTCTTCAAAACTTGAGCAGTTCTAGGCTAATGTTGAAAGGGCATGTATTTTTCAAAGAAGTCAGTTCTTCAGTGAATACATTCATGTTCTGGTGACTTATGTTTTCCTACTCAACCTTATAACCGTGTAGGGATTCAACTAATTAATACTCGGTTAATGAGCAACACCCTGTTCTCAATTTCTTGGTGGATGTTTGGTGTCAAGATATTTGTGTTAATGAGCCAAGGGTCATTCATTCCATTCTACAGATGTGTAAACTGAGGTAAAGATGCACCAAGCAGTGTCCTTAAAGTCAGAAAGTCAAATTTGGGGTGATACAGGTTTTCTCTCCATCTTGTACTCACCCACAAACCCAGCTTCATTTCTCTACGTGGTGAGCCCTTATTTAGGAGTGATGTTGCTGGCAAATGGGAATTTGACCATTAAGAAAAAGAGCATCTTTACCCTGGCCTATACCATAATAAACTGAATGACAGAAAAACAAATGTCACTTATTAGAACGTTGAGGTTTACTGTTCAAGTGATTAACTAAAAATCATTTGTATGATTAAATGCTGGAAAATAATTTGCTTTCCCCATGAACCTATAGCTTAGATCTCATTACACAGAAGTGCTGCATATTAGTTGAAGCAAATTAACATTCAAACACTTTCTGGAGTGGCTGCTAATCACAGGCTGTTAATTACTGTCATTACATTAGGCTGCAGCAGAGACTACCCAAAGAATCATTCTCATGATCTTGGTATTTGAAAGTGATCTTCACCAATAAAAACACATGTCAGACATACAGAAATTGCAAATTGCTAAAACTGCTGACGGGGTTGAAAATTCCGCTGACTGTAAGTACCCATCTAGTGATGGATGCATTCTTGACACAGTTTCAGTGTTTGGACTTAGGAAATAATGAGTATCAATGTCCTAGCAAGGGAATATGCAAAGATGAAGGAGCCCTTTTGTATCCTTAATTAAGGAGAGTAGGAGCAGAACTCGTTCACAGATAAGTGACTGTACATAATAATCATGTATTTATGTAAGGCACTGCTATGCTATATTACTGGAGTGGCAATTAGATTCTCACAAAGTCGTTTTAATAAAAGACATACTTACATAATAAATAAACAAAACCGCTCATTTTCATGGCAGGCTCTGAGGTAAAGATGCACCAAGCAGTGTCCTTAAAGTCAGAAAGTCAAATTTGGGGTGATACAGGTTTTCTCTCCATCTTGTACTCACCCACAAACCCAGCTTCATTTCTCTACGTGGTGAGCCCTTATTTAGGAGTGATGTTGCTGGCAAATGGGAATTTGACCATTAAGAAAAAGAGCATCTTTACCCTGGCCTATACCATAATAAACTGAATGACAGAAAAACAAATGTCACTTATTAGAACGTTGAGGTTTACTGTTCAAGTGATTAACTAAAAATCATTTGTATGATTAAATGCTGGAAAATAATTTGCTTTCCCCATGAACCTATAGCTTAGATCTCATTACACAGAAGTGCTGCATATTAGTTGAAGCAAATTAACATTCAAACACTTTCTGGAGTGGCTGCTAATCACAGGCTGTTAATTACTGTCATTACATTAGGCTGCAGCAGAGACTACCCAAAGAATCATTCTCATGATCTTGGTATTTGAAAGTGATCTTCACCAATAAAAACACATGTCAGACATACAGAAATTGCAAATTGCTAAAACTGCTGACGGGGTTGAAAATTCCGCTGACTGTAAGTACCCATCTAGTGATGGATGCATTCTTGACACAGTTTCAGTGTTTGGACTTAGGAAATAATGAGTATCAATGTCCTAGCAAGGGAATATGCAAAGATGAAGGAGCCCTTTTGTATCCTTAATTAAGGAGAGTAGGAGCAGAACTCGTTCACAGATAAGTGACTGTACATAATAATCATGTATTTATGTAAGGCACTGCTATGCTATATTACTGGAGTGGCAATTAGATTCTCACAAAGTCGTTTTAATAAAAGACATACTTACATAATAAATAAACAAAACCGCTCATTTTCATGGTAGGCTCTCTAATTATACACTGGCTTAAAATAAAATGTTCCGCAGTGCGAAGTTAAACATATAGACTCTAGCTGCCTTCCACTATGCGCCCCCAAATCTATTTTCACCCACTATCTTAGTCACTCCAGAAACTCTCCTAAAAGAGAGAGTGAAGGAGTATTTTGTGTGTTTTGCTGGTTCGGCACAAGGGAAGAATCATTTGAGAATTTAGAGGTCAAGGCTTCTGATATATACTGACCTGACTTTCTTTATTGCCCAGAAAGTTTGCTACCTACCCTGTGACTGCCAGTAATTGGGACCACACCAGTGCCGGTATGGTGAGAGCTGAGGTGACCAGAAGAGGTGCTGGCTTTGTGGGCAATCCAATTCACTGGCAACACTATGTGAGCGAAGCTGAAGCCATGACCTTTTGAGGATGCATTTGTAGGTCTCCTGATTCTGGCTTCTCATTCTTTCATTAATTCATTCAATAAGTATGTTTTAAATACCTTGCTTGTGGAAAATATTGTAGTGGGTGTCATGGGAATGCAAAAATGAATTAGATATGGATCTTGACTTCAAAGAATTTATAATTTAGTATGGGGTAATATCTTATCAATGTAAGCCTCTGGACCTAGGGGGACGGGAGCAGGGTTTGGATGAATCTGGGTAAGTCTCTCTTCAATTCTGTAACTGCAGAACATCTCAAAGGAGTGTGGTTACATTAGTGTCAAAGGAATCTGTCCAAGTTCACAGGCAGAACACTATCTCCTAAGGACTAATGAAGACACATTCACAGCTATATATACTTCCTACCTTCCTGTGTTTCTTTCTTCTGTATTTACACAGTATTTGCTATGTGCCAGCTTCTGCGGATTTGAAATGAGCACAATGGATGTTATCCTGCACTGTATCCCTCATAGTCTGGTGAGTAATAGAGAGAAGGAGACAGGTACTCCCAACATATATATATGGTAGAGGTGAATCTAACATGCTAAGACTACCTCAAGGAGGCAAGGAGATGGAAACAATGAAGCCTGGTACCAGAAATACCGGACTTGTAAATAACAGGAAAGAATTGAAGATTTACTCCAAATGTTTTCTAAGAGAAGCTACTGACATTTTAAAATAAGAATGGCATGATCAAGTTTCTGTTTTAAAATGATCACTCTGGATTTGGGGGGAGAATGAATCGCCAAGGGCAAAACTGAAAGCAGAGAGAGCAGTTAGGGTGCAATCACTGTGGCTGACGCGGTTTGGGTGAGGCGATAGCTGTAGATGCGCAGCTTGATTAGACAGGTATGTGTATATGTGTGTGCGCGTGCGTGTGTGGCTGTGTGGCTTGTGTGTTGAAGGCAAGAGAGAAGTCAGGGATGATTCCCAGGTTGTGTGGTTCATGCTGTTCTCATTCATCAAATGAGGTATGCAGGAGGTGTGGTGATCAGTTTGGTTTTGAATGTTGTTTATGAAGCCTGCTTTAAGGACTTACGAGTGGAAATGTCCTGTCAATAGCTGGATGTGGACATCTGGGGCTCAGAAGAGAGAGCCAAAGTGAAGATGGTCCTTACCAATGTCCTTTGTGTTTATTTGTTTTTAGTTGCCTGGTTTCAACACATTTCATCAACAGAGGCAGAGATTAAAGTCAGTGTTTTACCCAACAGTGTTTCTCTCAGCATGTGTACATACCTTTTAATTATTTTGCTTTATGTATTATTAAATATAGGAAATTGTAGTTAGATATCATGGGCTTAATTTAAACTGACAGAAGCAAAAGACATTACAAATTAAAGTAGCTATGCTTCCCTTAAATGCCTTTAAAGTTTTCATCTATTAAAAGGAAATTTAAACTAAGAAGTGTTTATGTTCTTTTACAGAAGATGTATTTATGGAACTTATCCAACCTTGAGGCAATTTCTTGACATGGTGTTAGAAGGGTATGTAATAGACACAAGTCAGCTTTGTGTGGATTTATGATATACTTTCCCCCTTTGACAGGAATAGTATCATGTGTAATAAGAAGACATTCCAAGCAGCTCAAAAAATTGGATTTCACTTGGTCTACGGGCCTTCTCTCCATTTCTTTCTCCATGGAAGGCTCTCTCAGTATCCAACTTCACAACAGTGATGGGAATTTTTAGCAAGGCTAGCCTTCCCGGGGAAAAATGTGTGGATTTATGATATACTTTCCCCCTTTGACAGGAATAGTATCATGTGTAATGAGAAGACATTCCAAGCAGCTCAAAAAATTGGATTTCACTTGGTCTACGGGCCTTCTCTCCATTTCTTTCTCCATGGAAGGCTCTCTCAGTATCCAACTTCACAACAGTGATGGGAATTTTTAGCAAGGCTAGCCTTCCTGGGGAAAAATTAAAGAGTTAAATGGGTGGGTGGGATCAAGATCTGCCTGCCAGCAAAATAAGAGCAAAGGGTTCTCCCCTCAACCACATGGCATGAAAGTAAATCCCATCCACTGTTTGAAGACTGGAGGCCCAGTGCCCCTATAACCTCTCATCAAAGAAAAGCTACGGTGCAATTTGTCTGCTTGTTCATCAGACCAGATTCTCCTGGCATAACTCTATTTGGTGAGAGCTCCTAGAATTACGTGGAACAATGGCATATGCTCTGACTTGACAGGAGAATCTCAGCCCACTTTGCAGGCTTGAGGTGGCTCCATCTATCCTCACTCTTTCCCACCCCACTAACCCCTGGTAAATTCACACGAAAGCCACTGAACAGAGCTAAGCTAACAGCTCACTGAAGGATCAACTTCCATTAATTCAGAGCCATGCGGTGTTCACCACACCAGGATTATTTGGCCACTCTATGTATTTTTCCAAACTGAAGGGAAATCTGGCTTAAATGAATATGAAAATCAGCAGCATTCAACTGGACTCAGATGACAGGTGACTTAAATCTCAAGGGGTTATTTGTGGGAGACAGAGTTCAGTGGTGGGGTCTGTGGATGTATGGGGTATGAAAACATACAGAAAAGGGCCATCCCCAGAAGTGAGAAAACAAGAATCCCTTCCCAGGGTTCCAGGTCCTGGGAGAAGATTCATAAATTTGAGAATACTCTGGGGACTGTTCTTGGCAGGGTTGGAGTTAGGTATAAAGTGGTATAAAGGCAGGATTTCACGGTGGAAGCAGGTTATGGGTAGAAAAGGGGAAGATCCACAATATCAATAGGTGGCAGGTCCCAAGTGTGTTGCTGCCAGATACAGTGGAGAATCATCTAGTTCCACAAATTATAAATGAGCACCACAGTAGATCTGAGGTCTGGTTTTAATGCCAAGACCCTCCTTTACCTCCTTTGGCCATGTCTTCCTACATTATGCAGCCCCCAAAGAGCTGGTATTTCCCCAAATTCATAGCCAGATCAATCACTACCATGTGCTTTATCCTAATGATGACTAACATACTTACCAACAAAGCTGCTTAGCCAATGACTGCCAAAACAAGCTGAGTCTCATACATAATAATTATATTTCTAAATAATGAGCAACACGCACCTATTTGAATGGCAGGCTTCAACAGGGATATAAATCTTAATATACCTCTACTTTCTTGTGACATTGAATAATGAGGCATTTGTACTTCAGCACAAATAATTTATTAGATCAGATTTACTCTTTGTTGTGCGAAATTAGAGTAATTAGTGTGTCCTTACAGAGGAGTACCAATATAGACAAATTTGCATCAGTTCAGTTCAGTCGCTCAGTCATGTCCGATTCTTTGCGACCCCATGAATCGCCAGGCCTCCCTGTCCATCACCAACTCCCGGAGTTCACTCAAACTCATGTCCATTGAGTTGATGATGCCATCCAGCCATCTCATCCTCTGTCATCCCTTTCTCCTCCTGCCCCCAATCCTTCCCAGCATCAGAGTCTTTTCCAATGAGTCAACTCTTCGCATGAGGTGGCCAAAGTACTGGAGTTTCAGCTTTAGCATCATTCCTTCCAAAGAAATCCCAGGGCTGATCTCCTTCAGAATGGACT
>SJYT01050854.1:0-13445 GCA_006410635.1 Cephalophus harveyi | reverse complement strand
GAGCTGAGTCATCGTGGGGGCATGCTAGTGTTTGCACAAGCCTTTCGGGGAGAAGGGAGGTCCTGCCGCTGGACAGCCCTGGTCCTTGTCTGCTTTGTCAAGAAAGAATTCAGATGAGGAGGCAAAAGGTAAAACTGAAAAGTATGTTGAAAAAGAAAAGTACATGTGGAAAGACACCAGGGCAAACTCGAGAGAGAGCCCCACATCCGGAAAACTTGGCAGTTTAGTCATTAAGTCATGGCCAACGCTTGGGGCACCATGGACTCTAGCCTGCAAGGCTCCTCTGTCCATGGGATTTCCCAGGCAGAATACAAGCAAGAATGGGTTGCCATTTCCTTCTCCAGAGGATCCTTCCAACCCAGGAATCAAACCCAGGTCTTCCCCACATCCGGAAAACTTGGCAGTTTAGTCATTAAGTCATGGCCAACGCTTGG
Source organism: Cephalophus harveyi (assembly GCA_006410635.1). Taxonomy (NCBI): domain Eukaryota; kingdom Metazoa; phylum Chordata; class Mammalia; order Artiodactyla; family Bovidae; genus Cephalophus; species Cephalophus harveyi. The sequence continues at coordinate 13,011 of SJYT01050854.1, read as the reverse complement.
GGCACCATGGACTCTAGCCTGCAAGGCTCCTCTGTCCATGGGATTTCCCAGGCAGAATACAAGCAAGAATGGGTTGCCATTTCCTTCTCCAGAGGATCCTTCCAACCCAGGAATCAAACCCAGGTCTCCTGTATTGTAGGCAGATTCTTTAAGAATTGAGCTACAAGGGGTGGCAGTGTTCCAGATCTTTGTCTTCCTTCAAGCCAGTCATCTTGCTTTGCCCACAGCTCCCCCCAGGCTAATTTGTCTCAGGACCCTCCCCTGGGTGTGCACCCACTCCTCAGCCAAGCTGGATCTCAAAGTGAAGATTCTGGGGGGAGCAAGACTCATTATGGCCTGGCGTTATTCCCTGACTTTTGACCCACAAGGAAACTTTCTGCACATGTGTAGTATTTCACATGTCCCAAAAAGGAGTAGAGATCCCTTAATTCTTTACTCAGACACAGTTTTGCCCCTCTTTGTTGATTGTTGCCATGACTATTACCTTAACATGTTTACAAGAGACAAAGATGGCCTATTTACCCTCTTTTTACCAATGCTGTAAAGAACAATATTGCATAGGAACCTGGAATGTTAGGTTCAAGAATCAAGTGGTCAGCAAGGAGACAGCAAGAGTGAACATCAACTTATTAGGAATCAGCAAACTAAAATGGATGGGAATGGGCAAATGTAAGTCAGATGACTATTATATCTACTGCTGTGGGCAAGAATATCTCATACTAAATGGAGTAGCCCTCATACTGAATGAAAGAGTCTGAAATGCAGTACTTGGGTGCAATCTAAAAAAAAAAAAAAAAGGCAGAATGATTTCAGTTCATTTCTAGGGCAAACAATTCAACATCACAGTAATCCAAGACTATGCCTCAACCATTAATGCCAAAAAGGCTGATGTTGAAAAGCTGAAGACCTATAGGACCTTCTAGAACTGACACCCAAAAAAGATGTCCTTTTCATCCTAGGGGACTGAAATGCAAAAGTAGAAAGTCAAGAGATACCTAGAGTGACAGGTAAGTTTGACCTTGGAGCACAAAAAGAAGCAGGGAAAAGGCTAACAGAATTTTGCCAAGAGAACAACACAGTGGTCAAGTAAACACCCTCCTCCAAGAACACAAAGGATGACTCTAAACATGCACATCACCAGGTGGCCATACCAAAATCTAACTGATTATATTCTTTGCAGCTGAAGACAGAAAAGCTCTATAAAGTCAAAAAAAAAAAAAAAAACAAGACCTGGAGATGACTGTGGCTCAAATCATGAACTCTTTATTTCAGAATTCAGGCTTAAATTGAAAAAAGTAAAGAAAACCACAAGACCATTCAGGTATGACCTAAATCAAAAGCCTTATGATTAAACAGTGGAGGTGACAAATACATTCAAGGGGTTAGATCCAGTAGACTGAGAACGGGAAGAACTATGGATGGAAGTTCATAACACTGTAACAGGAGGCGGTGACCAAAACCACTGCAAAGAAGAAGAAATGCAAGAAGGCCAAGCGGTGGCCTGAAGAGGCCTCACACACAGCTGAGAAAAGAAGAGAAGTACAAGGCAGAGGAGAAAGGGAAAGATACACCCAGCTGAATGCAGAGTTCCAGAGGGGAGATAGGAAAGCCTTCTCAAGCGAACAGTGCAAAGAAATAGAGGAAAACAATAGGACAGGGCAGGCTAGAGATCTCTTCAAGAAAACTGGAGAGATCAAGGGAATATTTCACTCAAAGACAGGTGCAATAAAAGACAGAAGTTGTATGGACCTAACAGAAGCACAAGAGATTAAGAAGAGGTGACAAGAATACACAGAAGAGCTACACGAAAATGGCCTTTGCTGTCGTTCAGGAGCTAAGTCATGTCCAGTTCTTTGTGACACCATAAACTGCAGCATGCCAGGCTTCCCTGCCCTTCACTATCTCTTGGAGTTTGCTCAGACTCATGTCCACTGAGTAAGTAAGGCCATCCAACCATCTCATCCTCTGTTGCCCCCTTCCCCTCCTGCCCTCAGTCTTTCCCAGCATCGAGTCCGCCCTTCGCATCAGGTGACCAGAGTATTGGAACTTCGACATCAGTCATTTCAATGACTATTCAGGGTTGGCTTCCTTTAGGATTGATGGATTTGATCTCCTTGCTGGGCAAGGGACTCTTAAGAGTCTTCTCCAGCAACACAATTCAAAAGTATCCATTCTTCAGTGCTCAACCTTCTCTATGGTCCAACTTTCATATCAGTGTATGACTACTGGGAAAACAAAAGTCTTAATGACCCGGAAACCATGATGGTGTGATCACTCACCTAAAGCCAGACATCCTGGAGAATGAAGTCAAGCAGGCCTTAGGAAGCATCACTATGAGCAAAGCTAGTGGAGTTCCAGCTGAGCTATTTCAGACCCTAAAAGATGGCACCATTGAAGTGCTGCACTCAATACGCCAGCAAATTTAGAAAACTCAACAGTGGTCACAGGCTTGGAAAAGGTCAGTTTTCATTCCAATTCCAAAGAAAGGCAATGTCAAAGAATGTTCAAGCATACAGTTGCACTCATTTCACAACTAGTTAGGTTATACCTCAAATCCTTCAAGCCAGGCTTCAATAGTAGTGAACAGAGAACTTCCAGATGTACAATCTGGATTCAGAAAAGGCAGAGGAACCAGAGATCAAATTACCAACATCTGTTGGATCATAGAAAAGGCAAGAGAATTCCAGAAAAACATATACTTCTGCTTCATTGACTATGCTAAAGCCTTTGACTCTGTGGATTACAGCAATCTTTGGAAAATTCTTAAGGAGATGGAAATACCAGACCTCCTAACCTGCCTCCTGAGAAACCTGTATGCGGGTCAAGAGACAACAGGTAGAACTAGACATGAAACAATAGACTGATTCGAAATTGGGAAAGGAGAACATCAAAGCTGTATATTATCACCCTGCTTATTTAACTTCTATGCAGAGTACACCATGCAAACTGCTGGGCCGGATGAAGCACAAGCTGGAATAAAGATAGCCAGGAGATATATCAACCACTTCAGATATGCAGATGACACCACCCTTATGGCAGAAAATGAAGAGATGAGGGTGATAGAGGAGAGTGAAAAAGCTGGCTTCAAATTCAACATTCAAAAAACAGATCAGATTCCCATAAGGATAACTGCAGATCTTTCAATAGAAACTCTTCAGGCCAGGAGGGAATGGCAAGACATACTTAAAGTGATGAAAGAAAATAACCTACAGCCCAGATTACTGTACCCAGCAAGGATCTCATTCAAATATGAAGGAGAAATAAAAAGCTTTACAGACAAGCAAAAAGTGAGAGAATTCAGCACCACCAAACCAGCTCTCCAACAAATGCTAAAGGATATTCTTTAGACAGGAAACACAAAAAGGGAGTATAAACCCGAACCCAAAACAATAAAGTAAATGGCAACAGGATCATACTTCTCAATAATTACCTTAAACGTAAATGGGTTGAATACCCCAACCAAAAGGCAAAGACTGGCTGAATGGATACAAAAACAAGACCCCTATATATGCTGCCTACAAGAGACCCACCTCAAAACAAGGGACACATACAGACTGAAAGTGAAGGGCTGGAAAAAGATATTCCATGCAAATAGAGACCAAAAGAAAGCAGGAGTAGCTATACTCATATCCGATAAAATAGACTTTAAAACAAAGGCTGTGAAAAGAGACAAAGAAGGCCACTACATAATGATCAAAGGATCAATCCAAGAAGAAGATATAACAATTATAAATATATATGCACCCAACATAGGAGCACCGCAATATGTAAGACAAATGCTAACAAGTATGAAAGGGGAAATTAACAATAACACAGTAATAGTGGGAGACTTTAATACCCCACTCACATCTATGGACAGATCAACCAAACAGAAAATTAACAAAGAAACGCAAACTTTAAATGATACAATAGACCAATTAGACCTAACTGATATCTATAGGACATTTCACCCCAAAACAATGAATTTCACCTTTTTTCTCAAGTGCTCATGGAAGCTTCTCCAGGATAGATCACATCCTGGGCCATAAATCTAACCTTGATAAATTCAAAAAAATCGAAATCATTCCAAGTATCTTTTCTGACCATAATACATTAAGATTAGATCTCAATTACAAGAGAAAAACTATTAAAAATTCCAACATATGGAGGCTGAACAACACGCTTCTGAATAACCAATAAATCACAGAAGAAATCAAAAAAGAAATCAAAATATGCATAGAAACGAATGAAAATGAAAACACAACAACCCAAAACCTGTGGGACACTATCAAAGCAGTCTGAAGAGGAAAGTTCATATCAATACAGGCATACCTCAAGAAACAAGAAAAAAGTCAAATAAATAACCTAACTGTACACCTAAAGCAACTAGAAAAGGAAGAAATGGAGAACCCCAGAGTTCGTAGAAGGAAAGAAATCTTAAAAATTAGGGCAGAAATAAATGCAAAAGAAACGAAAGAGACCATAGCAAAAATCAAGAAAGCAAAAAGCTGGTTCTTTGAAAGGATAAATAAAATTGCCAAACCATTAGCCAGACTCATCAAGAAACAAAGAGAGAAAAATCAAATCAATAAAATTAGAAATGAAAATGGAGAGATCACAACAGACAACTCAGAAATACAAAGGATCATAAGAGACTACTATCAGCAATTATATGCCAATAAAATGGACAACGTGGAAGAAATGGACAAATTCTTAGAAAAGTACAACTTTCCAAAACTGAACCAAGAAGAAATAGAAAACCTTAACAGACCCATCACAAGCACGGAAATTGAAACTGTAATCAGAAATCTTCCAGCAAACAAAAGCCCAGGTCCAGACGGCTTCACAGCTGAATTCTACCAACAATTTCGAGAAGAGCTAACACCTATCCTACTGAGACTCTTCCAGAAAATTTCAGAGGAAGGTAAACTTCCAAACCCATTCTATGAGGCCACCATCACCCTAATACCAAAACCTGACAAAGATGTCACCAAAAAAGAAAACTACAGGCCAATACCACTGATGAACATAGATGCAAAAATCCTTAACAAAATTCTAGCAATCAGAATCCAACAACACATTAAAAAGATCATACACCATGACCAAGTGGGCTTTATCCCAGGGATGCAAGGATTCTTCAATATCCACAAATCAATCAATGTAATTCACCACATTAACAAACTGAAAAATAAAAGCCATATGATTATCTCAATATATGCAGAGAAGGCCTTTGTCAAAATTCAACATCCATTTATGATACAAACTCTCCAGAAAGTAGGAATACAAGGAACATACCTCAACATAATAAAAGCTATATTTGACAAACCCACAGCAAACATTATCCTCAATGGTGAAAAACTGAAAGCATTTCCCCTAAAGTCAGGAGCAAGACAAGGGTGCCCACTTTCACCGCTACTATTCAACATAGTTCTGGAAGTTTTGGCCACAGCAATCAGGGCAGAAAAAGAAATAAAAGGAATTCAAATTGGAAAAGAAGAAGTAAAACTCTCACTGTTTGCAGATGACATGATCCTCTACACAGAAAATCCTAAAGACTCCACCAGAAAATTACTAGAGCTAATCAATGAATATAGTAAAGTTGCAGGATATAAAATCAACAGACAGAAATCCCTTGCATTCCTATACACTAATAATGAGAAAGTAGAAAAAGAAATTAAGGAAACAATTCCATTCACCATTGCAACGAAAAGAATAAAATACTTAGGAATATATCTACCTAAAGAAACTAAAGACCTATATATGGAAAACTATAAAACACTGATGAAAGAAATCAAAGAGGACACTAATAGATGGAGAAATATACCGTGTTCATGGATCGGAAGAATCAATATAGTGAAAATGAGTATACTACGCAAAGCAATCTATAGATTCAATGCAATCCCTATCAAGCTACCAGCGGTATTTTTCACAGAACTAGAACAAATAATTTCAAGATTTGTATGGAAATACAAAAAAACCTCAAATAGCCAAAGCAATCTTGAGAAAGAAGAATGGAACTGGAGGAATCAACCTGCCTGGCTTCAAGCTCTACTACAAAGCCACAGTCATCAAGACAGTATGGTACTGGCACAAAGACAGAAATATAGATCAATGGAACAAAATAGAAAGCCCAGAGATAAATCCACACACCTATGGACACCTTATCTTCGACAAAGGAGGCAAGAATATACAATGGAGTAAAGACAATCTCTTTAACAAGTGGTGCTGGAAAAACTGATCAACCACTTGTAGAAGAATGAAACTAGATCACTCTCTAACACCACTCACAAAAATAAACTCAAAATGGATTAAAGATCTAAATGTAAGACCAGAAACTATAAAACTCCTAGAAGAGAATATAGGCAAAACACTTTCCGACATAAATCACAGCAGGATCCTCTATGATCCACCTCCCAGAATACTCGAAATAAAAGCAAAAATAAACAAATGGGATCTAATTAAAATTAAAAGCTTCTGCACAACAAAGGAAACTATAACCAAGGTAAAAAGACAGGCTTCTGAATGGGAGAAAATAATAGCAAACGAAGCAACTGACAAACAACTAATCTCAAAAATATACAAGCAACTCATGCAGCTCAATTCCAGAGAAATAAACGACCCAATCAAAAAATGGGCCAAAAACTAAACAGACATTTCTCCAGAGAAGACATCCGGATGGCTAACAAACACATGAAAAGATGCTCAACATCACTCATTATCAGAGAAATGCAAATAAAGACCACAATGAGATACCATTTCACACCAGTCAGAATGGCTGCGATCCACAAGTCTACAAGCAATAAATGCTGGAGAGGGTGTGGAGAAAAGGGAACCCTCTTACACTGCTGGTGGGAACGCAAACTATTACAGCCACTATGGAGAACAGTGTGGAGATTCCTTAAAAAACTGCAAATAGAACTGCCTTATGACCCAGCAATCCCACTGCTGGGCATACACACCAAGGATACCAGAATTGAAAGAGACACATGTACCCCAATGTTCATTGCAGCACTGTTTATAATAGCCAGGACATGGAAACAACCTAGATGTCCATCAGCAGATGAATGGATAAGAAAGCTGTGGTACATATACACAATGGAGTATTACTCAGCATCAAAAAGAATTCATTTGAATCTGCTCTAATGAGATGGATGAAACTGGAACCTATTATACAGAGTGAAGTAAGCCAGAAAGAAAAACACCAATACAGTATACCGACACATATATATGGAATTTAGAAAGATGGCAATGATGACCCTGTATGCGAGACAGCAAAAGAGACACAGATGTATGGAACGGACTTTTGGACTCTGTGGGAGAGGGAGAGGGTGGGATGATTAGGGAGAATGGCATTGAAACATGTATGCTGCTGCTGTTGCTGCTGCTGCTAAGTCGCTTCAGTCGTGTCCGACTCTGTGCGACCCCACAGATGGCAGCCCAACGCCATCCCTGGGATTCTCCAGGCAAGAACACTGGAGTGGGTTGCCATTTCCTTCTCCAGTGCATGAAAGTGAAAAGTGAAAGTGCAGTCACTCAGTCGTGTCTGACTCAGCGACCCCATGGACTGCAGCCTACCAGGCTCCTCCGTCCATGGGAGTTTCCAGGCAAGAGTACTGGAGTGGGCTGCCATTGCCTTCTCCATGAAACATGTATACTATCATGTAAGAACGAAGCACCAGCCTATGTTCGATACAGGATACAGAATGCTTGGGGCTGGTGCACGGGGATGATCCAGAGAGAGGATATGGGGTGGGATGTGGGAGGGGGATTCAGGATTGGGAGCTCGTATACACCCGTGGTGGATTCATGTCAATGTATGGCAAAACCAATACGGTATTGTAAAGTAAAATAAAATTAAAAAAAAAACAGATCATGGCATCCGGTCCCATCACTTCATGGCAAGTAGATGGGGAAAAATTGGAAACCAAGGCAGATTTTCTTTTGTTTTTCTTGGGCTGTGACATCACTTTGGCCAGTGACTACAGTCATGAAATTAGAAGATGCTTGCTCCTTGGAAGAAAAGCTATAACAAACCTACTTATTGTTCAGTTGGTCAGTCGTGTCTGACTCTGTAACCCCCTGGACTACAGCACAGCACACCAGACTTCCCTGTCCTTCACTGTCTCCAGGAGTTTGCTCAACTCGTGTCCACTGAGTCAATGATGCCATTCAATCATCTCATCCTCTGTGGCCCCATCTCCTCCTGCCCTCAATCTTCCTCAGCATCACTGTCTTTACCAATGAGTTAGCTCTTCACATCATCTTCCCAAAGTATTGGAGCTTCGGCATAAATCCTTCCAATGAATATTTAAGGTTGGTTTCCTTTAGGATTGACTTGTTTGATCTCCTTGCTTCCAAGGGACTCTCAAGAGTCTTCTTCAGCACCACGGTTCACTCAGCCTTCTGTATGGTCCAACACTCACATCCACATATGACTACTGGAAAAACCACAGCTTTGATTAGATGGATCTTTGTTGGCAAGGTGGTGTCTCTGTTTTTTAATATGCTGTATAGGTTTGTCATAGCTTTCCTTCCAAGGAGCAAGCCTCTTTTATTTTCACGGCTGCAGTCACCATTCACAGTGATTTTGGAGTCCAAGAAAATAAATTCTGTCACTGCTTCTGTTTTTCCACATATATTTGTCATGAAGTGATGGGGCCAGATGCCATGATCTTATTTTTTTAATGTTGACTTTTAAGCCAGGTTTTTCACTGCTCTATGATCCTCATCAAGAGGCTCTTCAGATCCTCTTCACATTCTGCCATTAGAGTGGTGTTATCTACATATTTGAGGTTACTGATGTTTCTCATGGTAATCTTGATTCCAGCTTGACCTTCATTCAGCCTGCCATTTTGCCTGGTGTACTCTGCATAGAAGTTAAATAAACAGGGTGACAATATACATCTTTGATGTACTCTTTTCCCCATTTTGAAGCAGTTTGTTGTTCCATGTTCAGTCCTAACTGTTGCTTCTTGGCCAGGATGTGGGTTTCCTGAGAGGCAGGTAGGGTGGTCTGGCATTTCGATATTTTTCAGAATTTTCCAGTTTGTTGTGATCCACACAGTCGAAGGCTTTGGCATAGTCAATAAACCAGAAGTAGATGGTTTTATGGAACTCTTTCACTTTTTCAATGATCCAATGGATGTTGGCAATTTGATCTCTGGTTTCTCTGCCTTTTCTAAATCCAGCTTGAACATCTGGAAGTTCTCAGTTCACCTATTGTTGAAGCCTGGCTTGGAGAATTTTGAGCATTACTTTACTAATGTGTGAGATGAGTTCAACTGTACAGTAGTTGGAACATTCTTTGGCATTGCCTTTCTTTGGGATTGGAATGAAAACTGACCTTTTGCAGTCCTGTGGCCACTGCTGAGTTTTCCACATTTGCTGGCATATTGAGTGCAGCAGTTTCACAGTGTCATCTTTCAGGATGTGAAACAGCTCTACTGGAATTCCATCACCTCCACTAGCTTTGTTCGTAGTGATGCTTTCTAAGGCCCACTTGACTTCACATTCCAGGATGTCTGGCTCTAGGTGAGTGACCACAACATCATGGTTATCTGGGTCATGAAGATCTTTTTTGTAGAGTTCTTCTATGTATTCTTGCCACCTCTCCTTAATATCTTGTGCCTCTGTTAGGTCTATACCATTTCTGTCCTTTATTGTGCCCATCTTTGCATGAAATATTCCCTTGGTATCTCTAATTTTCTTGAGAAGATCTCTAGTCTTTCCCATTCTATTGTTTTCCTCTATTTCTTTGCATTGATCACTGAGGCAGGCTTTCTGATCTCTCCTTGCTATTCTTTGGAACTTGTCATTCAGTTGGGTATATCTTTCCTTTTCTCCTTTACCTTTTCCTTCTCTTCTTTTCTCAGCTATTTGTAAGGCCTCCTCAGATAATCATTTTGCCTTTTTGCTTTACTTTTTCTTGGGGATGGTCTTGATCCCTGCCTCCTATACAATGTCATGAACCTCCATCCATAGTTCTTCAGGCACTCTGTCTATCAGATCTAATCCCTTGAATCTATTTGTCACTTCCACTGTATAATTGCAAGGAATTTGCTTTAGATCATACCTGAACAGGCTGGTGGTTTTCCCTACTTTCTTCAATTTAAGCCTGAATTTTGCAATAAAGAGTTCATGATCAGAGCCACAGTCAATTCCCAGTCTTGTTTTAGCTGACTGTATACAGCTTCTCTATCTTCAGCTCTAAATAATATAATTAATATAATTTCAGTATTGACCATCTGATGATGTACATGTGTATAGTTGTAACTTTTGTTTTTAGAAGGGGGTGCTTGCTATGACCAGTGCGTTCTCTTGGCAAAACTCTGTTAGCCTTTGCCCTGCTTCATTTGGTACTTCAAGGCCAAACTTTCCTGTTACTCTAGGTATCTCTTGACTTCCTATTTTGCATTCCAGTCTCCTATGATGAAAAGGACATCTTTTTTTGGTGTTAGTTCTACAAGATCCTATAGGTCTTCATAGTACCTACAACATCAGCTTCTTCAGCATTAGTGGTGGGGCATAGACTTGGATTCTGTGGTATTGAATGGTTTCCCTTGGAAATGAACAGAGATCGTTCCATCATTTTTGAGCTTGCACCCAAGTACTGCATTTCAGACTCTTTTGTTGACTATGAGGTCTACTTCATTTCTTCTAAGGGATTCTTCCACACAGTAGTAGTTGTAATGTAATGAACTAAATTCACCCATTCTGGTCCATTTTAGTTCACTAGTTTCTAAAATATTGATGTTCATTATTTCCATCTCCTATTTGACCACTTCTAATTTACCTTGATTTATGGACCTAATATTTCAGATTCCTATGCAGTGTTGTTCTTTACAGCATCAGACTTTACATCCATCACCAGTCACATCCACAGCTGGGTGTTGTTTTTGCTTGGGCTCAGCCTCTTCATTCTTTCTGGAGCTATTTCTCCGCTCTTCTCCTGTAGCATATTGAGCACCTTCCAACCTGGGGAGTTCATATTTCGGTGTCATATCTTTTTGCCTTTTCATATTCTTCATGGGATTCTCAAGGCAAGAATGCTGAAGTGGTTTGCCATTCCCTTCTCCAGTGGATCACGTTCTGTCAGAACTCTCCACCATGACCCACCCATCTTGGGTGGCCCTACACAGCATGGCTCATAGTTTCATTGAGTTAGACAAGGCAGTGACCCATGTCATCAGTTTGGCTCATTTTCTGTGACTGTGGTTTTTATTCTGTCTTCCCTCTGGTGTATAAGGCTAAGAGGCTTGTGGAAGCTTCCTGATGGGAGGGACTGGATGTGGGGGAATCTGGTTCTTGTTCTGATGGGCAGGGCCATGCTCAGCAAACCTTTAATCCGATTTTCTGTTGATGGCTGGGGCTGTGTTCTCTCCTTGTATTTTGGTATGAGGCCAAACTATGGTGGGGGTAATGGTTGTAATGGCAACCTCCTTCAAAAGGACTTTTGCCAGCACCCCCCGCGGCCCCCAGGACCTTGGTATTCAGGGCCCTTGGCCCTGCCGCAGGCCACTGTAGCCCCTGCCTCTGCCAGAGTTTCCTGGACGCTCAGAGGTAAGTCTGGCTCAGTCTCTTGTTGGGTCACCACTCCTTTCTCCTGGGTCCTGGTGAGCACAAAGTTTTGTCTGTGCCCTACAAGACTTTGTTCCCCAGTCCTGTGGAAATTCTGTAATCAAATCCCACTGGCTTTCATAGTCAAATCCCTGGGGGTTCTCAGTCCCTTTGCTGGATCCCAAGGTTGGGGAATCTGTTGTGGACCCTAGAACTTTTGCAACAGTGCAAGAACTTATTTGATATAACTCTTCCCCAGTTTGTGGGTCGGCTGCTCAGTGGCTTTATGGTGGGGCTAACGGTGACCTCCTCCAAGAGGATTTATGCCGCATGCAGTGCCTGCCAGATCTGTTGCACAGTGCTGTGCCCGCGGCAGCCACTGCTGATCTGTGTCTCTGCAGGAGACACTCAAACACTCAGTGGCAGGTCTGGCTCAGTCTCTCATGGGGTCTCTGGGTCCTGATGCACACAAGGCTTTGTATGAGCCCTCTGAGCGTCTCTGGCAGGTATGGGGTTTGATTCTAAACATAATTTTGCCCCTCCTACTGACTTTTGGGGGCTTTTCCTTTGCCCTTGAATGTGGAGTATCTTTTTTTGGTGGGATCCAACATTCCCCTGTCAACAGTTGTTCAGCAGCTAGTTGCAGTTTTGGAGTTCTCACACATCCTTCTAGACTGTCATCTTGAGACCCAGGCCATAGGAGGCTAGTAAGACAAGTGGTCCAGAGACTTCCAATTCAGTTCAGTTCAGTTGCTCACTCATGTCTGACTCTTTGCAACCCCATGAATCGCAGCACGCCAGGGCTCCCTGTCCATCACCAACTCCCAGAGTTCACTCAAACTCATGTCCATCGAGTCAGGGATGCCATCCAGCCATCTCATCCTCGGTCATCCCCTTCTCCTCCTGCCCCCAATCCCTCCCAGAATCAGAGTCTTTTCCAATGAGTCAACTCTTCGCATGAGGTGGCCAAAGTATTGGAGTTTCAGCTTTAACATCAGTCTTTCCAAAGAAATCCCAGGACTGATCTCCTTTAGAATGGACTGGTTGGATCTCCTTGCAGTCCAAGGGACTCCCAAGAGTCTTCTCCAACACCACAGTTCAAAAGCATCAATTTTTTGGCACTCAGCTTTCTTCACAGTCCAACTCTCACATCCATACATGACCACAGGAAAAACCATAGTCTTGACTAGACAGATCTTTGTTGGCAAAGTAATGTCTCTCCTTTTTAATATGCTGTCTAGGTTGGTCATAACTTTCCTTCCAAGGAGTAAGCATCTTTTAACAGTGGAAGTGAGAAATAGATTTAAGGGCCTAGATCTGATAGATAGAGTTCCTGATGAACTATGGATTGAGGTTCGTGACATTGTACAGGAGACAGGGATCAAGACCATCCCCATGGAAAAGAAATGCAAAAAAGCAAAATGGCTGTCTGGGGAGGCCTTACAAATAGCTGTGAAAAGAAGAGAGGCGAAAAGC
>SJYT01050852.1:82172-107641 GCA_006410635.1 Cephalophus harveyi | reverse complement strand
TTTTTTTTTTTTTTTAGCCTCTGCTGTTTGGAATCTTTCAAAATCCACTTCTTACGAGTCGTTTCCTTCTACCTCTATATTTTTTACAAAAGGATTTCTTATATCTTATGTGAGAATTTTTTTTTTTTTTCCTCACTGATAAGCCAGGTTTGTAGCCCATATCTACAAGTTTCTAGCTTTGTGAATGCAAGCAAACCCACTTAACTTCTCTGACCACAATGTCTTTGTTAGAAAAATGGAAGAGTTAAGATTATTTTCATCTCGTAGGATTGTTGTGAAGATAAAATGAGATAATGAACTACGTTGCTTAGCTTGGCACACATGAGTCAATAAACATGAGTCATAATCATCACCATTGTCACCATTTATATGTCAATTGCTTTCCTCTGAAATCAAGCAGAAACTCCAGTCGAAACATGCAGGAGGTATCTGGGATGATTATCTAAAACAGGAAAGTATCCATGGTGCCCCGTCCTATAGGCCTTTGCTACAAGTATCTGTCTCTCTGCACTTAAGCTTTATCTAGGTGGTCCTGTGTAGGCACCATCTGTGTCTGTTTGTGGTATTCTTGGAAATCATGCTTCTAAAGCCTGCCTCTTCCCTTCTCTCTCTGGAAGTGATAACCCACAACCTCTGAGTGCCAGCAATTTGCAAGGTATTGATTTATTTGACTCTTGCACTCCCTCCAAGAACACACACACACACTGTAAAACTTGTTTCTTCCTTTACACAATCGGATTTCTCTTATTCTCTGTGTTCTGACAATAGTCCCATTTGATCTTTGCCCTGGAATTTTAGTGCTGTGTTTTCTTTTTAAACCAGTTCTTTCAACACTGATATCAGCTAATGCCCCAAACTCATCTCTGCTGATATCAGTAATACCCCAATCCCATCTTCACCAGTATCAGCTAATGCCTCAAATCCCTTTCCACATGGATTGTGTGGAGATAGGTTTGGGGCATTAGCTGATATCAGTGCTAGAAGAGCTGTCATTTTATTTTTTAAAGAAATTTTTGATGTAGACCATTTTTAAAGTCTTTATTGAATTTGTTGCAATATGGCTCCTGTTTATGTTTTAGTTTTTTGGCTGTGGGGCATGTGGGATCTTAGCTCCCCAACCAGGGACTGGAACTGCAGCCCCTGCATGGGAAGGCGAAGTCTTAACCACTGGACTGCCAGGGAAGTCCCAGTGTTGGAAGAAGGTTTTTAAAGAGAAACAGAGCAACATATTTCTGTAGCAAATATCAAAATTAAAGTATAAAAATGAATTTAAAAGACTGAATTATAAATGTAACGGACAAATTTCTTGAGTACTTAAAATGTGTCATTCAGCTAAACCCTTCCCTTGGATTATACCCTGTCATCCTGCCAAACAATCCTTCAAGTTGCTTCTATTATTATCCCCATTTTATGGATGAGAAAACAGAGATATGGATGAATTAAATCACTAACTCATGATCACATACGTCTGTTGAACAGAAAATTTTGGACCTACATCTAGGGTTTAAGAGGCCCTAATGAATGACACCCTTATGTTTCCTTCTTGAATTTAAAATCAACTAAGAGAAACAAATAGAAGGATGGAGATCAGAAGATTGGCTCTTTTACTGATATAAATTGTACTGGAGGGCATGACTTATGTAGTAAACATTGGCTTTTCACTTCTCAGTGTTTTACAAGTAAAATCATTGGGAAGTTTGATTCCACAAGGTATACACACCTAACCGGCTTGCTTCCTTTATATCATTGTAGGATGGAGGTGGGAAAAACAAAGAGTCACTTCTTGTATACTATTTGTATTGCTAAAGAAAATTTGATCTTATCAGTAAATTATGTGTGTTATGATGCTTCTTAGCTACGTAATCTTAGCTCTGTGCTTCGATTTCCTTATATGCAAGATGGGAATTATAGTCATATTTTTTAATATTGCTTTTATAATGTAACATGTAAGCATGATCAAAATTTTAGTACTAATCAAACTGGAAAGGTGAGGGAGTAAGCAGAATAGAATATGATTTTCAAATGAAGAGCTTACTTAGATGCTTAAAATCATTTATTTTATGTAGAAATTTCGAATTGACAAAACTTTTCTTTCCTATTTGGTACTGTAGATGGAAAAATTCGGCTTCAGGTGGATTAAGTTGGTTAAAGTGTTACCTACATTTTATAGATGGTAAAGTCCAACTTAGGTGGATTAGGTGGGTTAAAATGTTACCTACATTTTATTGATGGTTAAGTCAGACGTTGATGGATTAGGTGGGTTACGGTGGAATACTCAATACGTAGTGGAAATGGGAAGATAGTCCAGACCTCTGCCTCATCATCTATTTCCTAGTCCTTTTTATGAAAAAAAATAAAAAATTTAAGATGCTTGTTTTATTTGTTTATTTGGCTGCCTCGGATCTCAGTTGCAGCATGCAGGATCTTCGTTGTGGTGCTTGGGCTTAGTTGCCCTAGGGCACGTGGGATCTTATTTCCCCAACCAGGGATCAAACCTGCATCACCTGCTTGGAAGGCGAATTCTTAACCACTGGACCACCAGGAAAATTCCTCCTAGTCCTTTTTATTTTTGTTTTTGTTTGGACATTTTAGATGAGTTTTTTATTTGGTGTAAATATTCTTCTTTACCGAAGCTAGGAGTGTGTTTTTTCTGTGTCTGTGGATTTTGCTTTCTTAGTTCTCCCTGGAACCCTATGATAATACAACTCAGCCCCATGTGCATGAGTTGATTGGCTGAGAGAGCATGATGGCTTTCCCTATTAAATTGTGCCTCATGTGGATGTGGTCTTTGGCATTCATGCCTGCAGACGTGCTAAGTTGCTTCAGTTGTGTCTGATTCTTTTGCAACCCAATGGATCATAGCCCACCAGTCTCCTCTGTCCATGGGATTCTCTAGGCAAGAATAGTGGAGTGGGTTGCCATGCCCTCCTTCAGAGGATCTTCCCGACCCAGGGATCGAACCCACGTCTCCTATGTCTCCTGCATTGCAGGCAAATTCTTTACCAGCTGAGCCAACTGTGTTCTGATTTTAAATTCAAAACTGAATTGTGCGAGTACCTGGATACTCAAACCAAGAAGCCTTCTACTAAAGAGATGGAACCCATGTCTCTTAAGTCCCCTGCATTGGCAAGAAGATTCTTTACTACTAGCACCACCTGGGAAGCCCCGTAAATTCTAAATAGAGAATTTGTCTCTACAGTGTCATTTGTACACACTAGAGATACACCGAAATTTGACTTCACCTTTGAAATCTGGCCAAAAAAACCTGATATTGATTGAGCTGTGGCTTCATCACTAGTCCTGGCCTTTGAATGTCAGAATAGCCTAGACATGTTTAAGATAACTGTTGGCACCTTTAACCTGTCCATGATCAATAACAACTTCATCCTGTGGTCTACTATTATGTCTAACTGCTTTAGCAATATAAGTAATACAAACATGACATGTTCTTCAGCTTTATCACTGACACCTTTAAATATGAGCCTTCAATTCAAAATGAACATTCTCAGCCCATTAAAATTATGAAGGCATATTTATTATTGTAATTATAAATGAACAGTTATTATGAAAGCTGTTCAATTTTTACAAAAGTAATTAAGAAATTTATTGATTGATTTTTAAATTAAAAAAATTAATCTATTTTTTGCTGCACTGGGTCTTCGTTGCTACACACAGGCTTTCTCAAGCTGTGGTGAGCAGGGGCTACTTTTTGCTGTGGTGCAAGGGCATTGCAGCAATTTCTCTTGTTGTGGAGCATGGGTTTTAGGTGCACAGGCTTCAGTGGTTGCAGCTCGTAGACTTTGTAGCTGTGGCACAGGAGTTTAGCTGCATGACATGTGGGATCTCTCTGGACCAGGGAATGAACCTATGTCCTCTGCATTGGCTGGTGGATTCTCAACCACTGGACCACCAGGGAAACCCAAGAATATGTAAATATAAGGTTAGTAGTTAATACAAAAATTAAAGGAAGCTGGGTAACTTCAGAAAGTTAACTTTTGTCAGCAAATAAATATAAGAATTTAAATCATACAAAGCAGAATGATAAAAATATTATATCATAGTTCTCATATATATAAAATGACTAGGTATGAAATTAGGCTTTCAGAACCACATTTAAATCTTAGTTTTATAATTTCATATAGGCCATGATTCTCTCAAGGAAAGTTTCTTTTGGGAATTCTTTATGTCTTGTGAGAATGAAGTAAGAATGTCAAATTTGTGACCTTCAAATTTTATGAGAAGAGTACAAAATCACATAGAAAATCTAGTTATAATACTAGTTTTATTAGAATACAATTCAAAAACACTAGAGAAAAATTAGGCACCTCCCAATTTCTCGTTCTTTTACCAATTTAATGAGTTACTTTATCTCACAAATGTGCTATATGTATGAGTGGGCCATGCTAAGCAAATATTGCTCCTGTGGTCACATGATAAGCTTAAAATGTCAAATTTTACTTTGAAGTTTAATGATAAAATTGCAATAATATTTTTTATATATTATAAAAATATAAATAATGCATTTTATATACATATATATTGTGTACATATAAATAAAGTAATATATTTTACATCCCATAACTGCCTTTTCTAATGGCTATTCCAACTTTGGTTTAGCTTTAGCTGAATAATGGTTTTCATACTTGCCCTTTGAACATTTGGCCAACTTATTTGATGAACTTCTACTGAAAGCTATCTTGTATAATTTTGGCAACCAGGTTGTATCCTTAGCAGTGGGGTGTTGACCCTCATTAAGTGAGTATTCCTACTGTGTGGGGTAACTAATTATGATGATAGGTATTATTATAGTATCTTTACTTTTGTTCACTGAGCCAGGATTTTTTGTCAAGAATATCAAATAAACTAAAAACAAAACAAACCTTGAAACACCTAGTAGGATTCAGGTATTGCAAGAAATTCAGTACACCAAATCCAGAGATATAAACCATTTGGGGATTGCTACCAAGCGTAAGGATGTGAGAGTTGGAACATAAAGAAGGCTGAGCACCGAAGAAATGATGCTTTAGAACTGTGGTGCTGGAGAAGACTCTTGAGAGTCTCTTGGACTGTAAGATCAAACCAGTCAATCCTAAATGAAATCAACCCTGAATTTTCATCAGAAGGACTGATGCTGAAGCTGAAGTTCCAATACTTTGGCCACCTGATGCAAAGAGCCGGCTCATTAGAAAAGACCCTGATGCTGGGAAAGATGGAAGGCCAGCAGGAGAAGGGGGTGACAGAGGATGAGATGGTTGGAAGGCATCATTGACTCGATGGACATGAGTTTGAGCAAGCTCTGGGGGATGGTGAAAGACGGGGAAGCCTGATGTGCTGCAGTCCATGGGGCTACAAAGAGTCAGACATGACTGAGCAACCAAACAACAGCAACAAAGACCAGAGGTGGGCAAGGGGACAGAAATCTTAAGACCAAGAACTAGCAGGAGATCCATTTCAAGTGACAGGAATCCAAACATTTAAAGGGCCAGGAATCAAAAGAATGCCTTTTTCTTTTATAGCCCCTATGTCTACATAGGGGCTTCCCTGGTGGCTCAGTGGTACAGAATTTACCGGCAATTCAGAAGACCCGGGTTTGATCCCTGGGTCAGGAAGGTCCCCTAGAGAAGGAAATGGCAATCCACTCCAGTATTCTTGCCTGGAGAATCCTACGGACAGAAGAGCCTGGTGGACTATAGTCAGTGGGGTCAGAAAGAACTGGACACGACTGAGCAACTAAGCATGCATGCACGCACATCTAAATAAAGAAGGTTTTTTTATGTCTTGTTGCTATGCGAACTTTGTTATGTCCATCAGAAAATCCAGATCCTCTCTCTTTGGTTAATTCATAGTTATAATCCACAGATATCACTCTTACCCTTCTTTCATCTTCAATTTGATGCTCATATCTTTTACCTTCCCTCTGCCCATGTTCTTTCTAGAAATTCAGTATCTCTGTAGGCTAAATTGTATTACAGTAACAAACAACCCCCAGACTTTTGGTTTAATACCCTCCAAAATCTTTTACTTGCTTGGCTGCCTTCTTTATTTATAGGTTCCATTAGGTGTCTGACTCCTTGGTGATGCTCGGGACGCAGGCTGATAGAGAACGTGTCATCTTGTAGCTGCACATCTGAGCACATGTCTTCTTCCTTACCACGGCAGGGAAAGAGAGATGGTGCATAGCATCTGGACTCTTCACTGTCTCTGTGCAAAAGTGGTACATGTTATTTCTGTAAATCTCTTGTTGGTCTGAAATAGTCACAAGTCATATGGGCTCATTGGTGTAGTATGCTATACACACAGAAGGGGAGGAAAGACAGATTTTGGTGGATACAAATAATGATGACCACATTCTCTCTTCTAGTCACCAATATTCAGCTCCTCTTCTCCAACAACCTCCCCAAGGGAGATATCCTGAAATCCTGGCCGGTCATGGTACTGAGCTTGAAGCCCAGGGGCTCCTCAGGAAGAATCACAGTCTCTGCTTCAGATCCAGGTCTGGCTCCTCTTAATCTGGAAACTACAAATGAAAATGGCAGGTTACTTGCCTGCCATGGGCCCAGCATCCAGGAAAGGGAAGTGATCACTTGTCCATAGGAATTCTTTCGTCTCACTGGCAGGCCTTGTGGGGATGTTGTTCCCTGAAATCCTCCTCAGTTCAGCTCAGTTCAATTGCTCAGTCCTGTCTGACTCTTTAAGACCAATGGATTGCAGCACGCCAGTCCTCCCTGTCCATCACCATCTCCTGGAGTTTACCCAGACTCATGTCCATCGAGTCGGTGATGCCATCCAACCATCTCATCCTCTGTCGTCCCCTTTTCCTCCCTCCTTCAATCTTTCCCAGCATCAGGGTCTTTTTCAATGAGTCAGTTCTTCACATCAGGTGGCCAAAGTATTCAAAGTTTCAGCTTCAGCATCAGTCCTTCCAATGAATATTCAGGACTGATCTCCTTTAGGATGGACTGGTTGGATCTGCTTGCAGTCCAAGGGACTCTCAAGAGTCTTCTCCAACACCATGTTCAAAAGCATCAATTCTTTGGCACTCAGCTTTCTTTATAGTCCAACTCTCACATCCACACATGACTACTGGAAAAATCATAACTCTGACTAGATGGACCTTCGTTGGCAAAGCAATGTCTCTGCTTTTTAATATGCTGTCTATGTTGGTCATAACTTTCCTTTCAAGGAGCAAATTCTCCTAGTCCTTTGTTTTCTAGGCCCCAGGCTGTGGGAGATTTTCCTTTTACTGTTTTCCTTTTCAGCCACAACTGGTATGACTTTGGGAAATAGGCCCTCTATGAGGACCATGCAGCTTTCACAGCCCGTGTTCTAGCTAAAAAAGGCAGGAAGCCAACAGTTTCTAACAATCTTTCAGAAACATAGAAAGCCTCTTGTCATTTGATTCCAGTCATTTTGATGTAAACCACACCCACATTCATGATTCTTTTTTGTTATTATTAAATGTTATTATTTTAAAAATAATTTTATTAATTAATTTTTATTTTTGACTGCACTGGGTCTTCATTGCTGCCTGGGCTTTTCTCTGGTTGCAGAGACTGGGAGCTATTCTACAGTCGCAGTGTGTGGGCTTCTCATTGCAGTGGCCTCTCATTGTGGAGCACGAACTCTAGGGTAGCTGCGGCACGTGGGCCCAGTAGCTGTGGCCCCCCCACCTCTAGAGCACAGGCTCAGTAGTTGTGGTGCACAGGCTTAGTTGCTCTGCAGCACGTGAGATCTTTCTGGCTCAGGGATTTAACCCATGTCCCCTGGCAGGGGATTCTCTACCACTGAGCCACCAAGGAAGCCCCTTTATTATTTTTTTACGGAGGAGAAAGAAAGATTGGCTTTATTACTTTACCAGGCAGAGGGGGAACATAGTATGCTAGTGCCTCAAGAACCGTGCCCCCCTCCCAGTGAATAGGGAGAGATTATATAGTCAGGCAGGGATATGTGATAAGGATCAGTGTAGCAACAGGCTTGCATTCTTCTTTCTTCAGCAAAGTTTCAACATGGTGGGGCTGCTGACAAGATTAGGCAGACATCTCACCCTTTGGGAACCCAAAAAGTGGAATGAAAGTGTTTTTTCTTATCCTTTTTCATACCTTATTCATATGCTGATTCTTTTGATAATTCTAATTGTTAGAGATGCGGTCAACTTCCTATTTCCAGGTCTTTGGGATTGCTCCTATGGGTTTTCTACATGCAGGGAAGAGTTTGGAAACAACTGGCTATAATAAATCTCTTTGAAATGCCAGTTCCAGACTGGGCTTCAGACTTCTTTTCCTGAATTCCTAAGGAAATGAGATCTATTCCATCTACTAAAGTTCTAGTTGTCACTACTCTTACTTTCAACTGGGTCCGCAGCACCAAAATAGCAGAATGAGGGATTGAGATTTTAATCGTGTAAAACTATCCAGGACTTGGAACCAAATATTTCCAATTCAATTTTATTTTAAAATGATCTCAAATGCATAGAAAAGCTGCAAGCAGGCACAAAAAGAACTTTCTTTTCTCTGAGCCATTTGACAGCCACTTGCTGATCTGAGGATCCCCAGTGTATGCATTTCCTACTAACAAGCATGTTCTCCTATGTAACCAAAATAGAATCATCAAAATCAGGAAGTCAACACTGATATGTTACTATCACTGAATCCTCAGACACATTCACATTTTGCCTTATATTTCAAAAATGCCCTTTATAGCAAAAGAATTCAGCTCAGGGTCTTGAGTTGCTTTTCATTCTCGTATCTTCTTCGTGTCTCTGACTGTGGCCCAGTTCCTCAGTCTTCCCTTTACTTTCATTACCTTGACACTTTTGAAGATTATAAACCAATTACTTTGTACTGTGTCCTTTGATATGCATTTGTTTCATGTTTCCCCATTATCAGATTCAAGCTGTTCATTTTGTCAAGAATATCACAGAGATGATGTTGTGTTCATGCCATTGGATGATACAGTTTGATTTTTTCACTTTGATCACTTGAATGAGATGATGCCTGCCATATTGCTTCTCCACTGCAGTTATTCTTGTTTTGTTTTTAACTAATAGCTATTGTGGGAAGTTACTTTCGAACTATGTGTATATTCCATTTGTCATCAAACTTTCAATTTATTTGTAAATTTAGAATACATATATGTTTTCCACCTTAATGGATTATAATTCATTATCATGATTATTTATTTTGATAATTAAATTGTCCTAAATTTGATTAGTAAGTGCCCCTTGGAGCAGGCATCTGTGTTCTTTTGACATGTCTTTATCATTCTTTGAGTTATTCTTTGTTTTAGGACAAGAAGGTATTCCAAGTATATTTTCTACTTTTCTTGCCTCAGCCCTGGAACCAGTCATTTCTCCAAGGAGCCCTGGCTCCTTTTGGCAGAGAATGGGTTTATAGAAGCCATGATCTAGGCACTAGTGTGCTCATTGCTAGTCCAGTGTCTCTCTTCCTAAACTCTCTCAGAGGATGGGGTTAAAGAATCAGTGTATGTATGCACATACATATACATATATATGTATACATTTACACCTATTTGTGTTCATATGATGCATCATAAGCCTCATTCTAATTTTTTCCCTTTTTTATTTGAAGCGCCCTTCTCTGCAATGTGGTAGCTCAGTAGTGAGGAATCTACCTGCCAGTGCAGTAGACATGGATTCCATCCTTGGGTCAGGAAGATCCCTTGGAGTAGAAAATGGCAACCCACTCCAGTATTCTTGCCTGGACAGAAAAGCCAGACATGACTCAGCAACTAAAACAACAGCAGTCTCTGTCAATGAGAAACCCACCTCCCATTGTCTTTCTTTCATCAAGCCCTGACAACCATCCATTGTTACTGTCTCTTCCCTGCACGAATGCCCTCTTCACTGCACTCAAGCTCTGACAGCCTGACCCAGTCTGCTTTTCTAGTGTGGATGCCATCATCAGCTCGCTCGAGATCTGATGCCCATGCTAGGTTGCCATTCCACAAAGACCGCTCTTCACCCTGCTGGTTCGCCGACTCCCATACTTGGAATGCCGTTTTCATGCTGGGCTCCCCCAAGCCACCCTCACAGGACGTCTTCTGCACCCAGCTCAGGCTTTGCCACCTTGTGCCAGATGTGCCGACACCCCCATCCCATCACTATGGGTGGTCTCTTTGGTTTACAAGGGGCTCTGTCTATGCCAATGCATGCCCCCCTCAGCGATGCCCTCTGATATGCTAGGCCACTCCTCCAGCAAGACTCTTCAGCCTCCTTAGGCTCTGACACCACCTGCCAGGACACTTCCCTCCACAGGAATGCCTCCTCACACCTCTGTGGCTCTGACCCCTACATTCCCTCCTCCAGGCGGCACCCTCCTTGCCTTAGTCAGGCTCAGGCCCAGGCAGCTGTCCTATTCAGATGCCCGCCTCATTCAGCTCAGACTCCAGCACCTTCCTCTGGGCCACTGTGACTGGCCCACCCCTGCACTAGGTACCAGGTATGGAGGTCCACCTTCCTCTACCCTCCTAATGGCTTCAGGGCAACATTCTTCAAAAAAGAAAGGGAGGAGAAGAGAAAGATCCCATAGTTCCCTTAGGGACAAATTTCTCATATCTGGTACGTTTCTTTGCATTTTCATTCCCAAAGCTCTCCTTCTCTATCCCACTTCTGTGGGCAAGTTTTTACCCTTAATATCTGACATGAGTAATTTTATAAAGTTGAAAAAGATTTACTGAGCAATATACCCTTAATCTGATCCTTGCCCTTAGGTAATATAATCTGTTGAAAGATTTTATTAGCATCTTCCTTAAAATTGCTTTCTGACTCTTATATTTTAGTATTTGGAACCTAGAAGCAGTTGGTTCTTTTTTTTTTTTTTTTAAGCTTGCAAAGCCCCAACTCTTAAATCTCTCAGTTCCCTTTCATTTCTGCTTTCAAATTAGGCGATTTTCTCCTGGGTTTATGTCTTTCTTATAATATCTAGCCAAACACGATAAATATCACTAAACAAACATTCTAACACATTTTCCCCTAGTGCTGTAGGTTCGCTCAAGTCATGATCTATTTCTCAAATTACATGAATGACAGTTCTACAGAATATTTGGTCACTTAAAAACATGGATCACAGCCTTTCTAGCCTCTGTCATGTTCTTGCCAATGACCATCTAACTGTGAAACCAGTTCCACACTTTTTTTTTTCACAAGGTCACCCAATTTCTGGAAGGAAATTATATATTAATAAGAATAGGCTTATTAATATGTCTCACAAGAGACTGAGCCAGACTTGCGTATGAGTGTCCAGGAATCTCCGGCAGGGGTGTGGCTGACAGTGGCCTGCTGCAGGGTCAGGGGCACCGACTCCAACAGTCCTGGGGGCAGTGGCAAGCTGGCATAAGTCCTTCTGAAGGAGGTTGCCATTTCCACCATCACCCCTACCATAGTTTGGCCTCAGGCCAAATTACAGGGAGGGAACACACCCTTACCCATCAGCAGAAAGTTGGATTGAAGATTTACTGAGCATGGCCCTACCCACCAGAGCAAGACCCAGTTTTACCCACAGCCAGTCCCTCCCACCAGGAAGCTTCCACAAGCCTCTTATCCTCATCCATCAGAGGGCAGACAGAATGAAAACCACAATCACAGAAAACTAACCAAACTGATCACATGGATCACAACCCTGTCTAACTCAATGAAACTATGAACAATGCCGTGTTCACCCAAGATGGACGGATCATAGTGGAGAGTTCTGACAAAACGTGGCCCACTGGAGAAGGGAATGGCAAACCACTTCAGTGTTCTTGCCTTGAGAACCCCATGAACAGTATGAAAAGGCAAAAAGATAGGACACTGAAAGATGAACTCCCCAGGTTGGTAGGTGCCCAATATGCTACTGGAGAAGGGCAGAGAAATAGCTCCAGAAGGAATGAAGAGGCTGAGGACAAGAGGGAAACAACACCCGGTTGTGGATGTTTCTGGTGGTGAAAGCAAAGTCTGATGCTGTAAAGAACAATATTGCACGGGAACCTGGAATGTTAGGTCCATGAATCAAGGTAAACTGGAAGTGGTCAAATAGGAGATGGCAAGAGTGAACATTGACACCATGTTCATGGATCGGAAGAATCAATATACTGAAAATGAATATTCTACCCAAAGCAATCTACAGATTCAATGCAATCCCTATCAAGCTACCAGCAGTATTTTTCACAGAACTAGAACAAATAATTTCAAGATTTGTATGGAAATACAAAAAACCTCGAATAGCCAAAGCGATCTTGAGAAAGAAGAATGGAACTGGAGGAATCAACTTGCCTGACTTCAGGCCCTACTACAAAGCCACAGTCATCAAGACAGTATGGTACTGGCACAAAGACAGAAATATAGATCAATGGAACAAAATAGAAAGCCCAGAGATAAATCCACACACCTATGGACACCTTATCTTCGACAAAGGAGGCAAGAATATACAATGGAGTAAAGACAATCTCTTTAACAAGTGGTGCTGGGAAAACTGGTCAACCACTTGTAGAAGAATGAAACTAGATCACTTTCTAACACCACACACAAAAATAAACTCAAAATGGATTAAAGATCTAAACGTAAGACCAGAAACTATAAAACTCCTAGAGGAGAACATAGGCAAAACACTTTCCGACATAAATCACAGCAGGATCCTCTATGATCCACCTCCCAGAATACTGGAAATAAAAGCAAAAATAAACAAATGGGATCTAATTAAAATTAAAAGCTTCTGCACAACAAAGGAAACTATAAGCAAGGTAAAAAGACAGCCTTCTGAATGGGAGAAAACAATAGCAAATGAAGCAACTGACAAACAACTAATCTCAAAAATATACAAGCAACTCATGCAGCTCAATTCCAGAAAAATAAACGACCCAATCAAAAAATGGGCCAAAGAACTAAACAGACATTTCTCCAAAGAAGACATACGGATGGCTAACAAACACATGAAAAGATGCTCAACATCACTCATTATCAGAGAAATGCAAATCAAGACCACAATGAGGTACCATTTCACACCAGTCAGAATGGCTGCGATCCAAAAGTCTACAAGCAATAAATGCTGGAGAGGGTGTGGAGAAAAGGGAACCCTCTTATTACTCAGCCATTAAAAAGAATTCATTTGAATCAGTTCTAATGAGATGGATGAAACTGGAGCCGATTATACAGAGTGAAGTAAGCCAGAAAGAAAAACACCAATACAGTATACTGACACATATATATGGAATTTAGAAAGATGGTAATGATGACCCTGTATGCGAGACAGCAAAAGAGACACAGATGTATAGAACAGACTTTTGGACTCTGAGGGAGAGGGAGAGGGAGAGGGTGGGATGATTTGGGAGAATGGCATTGAAACATGTATACTATCATGTAAGAAATGAAGCACCAGCCTATGTTCGATACAGGATACAGGATGTTTGGGGCTGGTGCACGGGGATGATCCAGAGAGAGGATATGGAGTGGGAGGTGGGAGGGGGATTCAGGATTGGGAGCTCATATACACCCGTGGTGGATTCATGTCAATGTATGGCAAAACCAATATGGTATTGTAAAGTAAAATAAAGTAAAAAAAAAAAAAAAAAAAAGCTAGTGGAGGTGATGGAATTCCAGCTGAGCCATTTCAAATCCTAAAAGATGATGCTGTTAAAGTGTTGCACTAAATATGCTAACAAATCTGGAAAACTCAGCAGTGGTCACAGGACTGGAAAAGGTCAGTTTTCATTCTGGTTCCAAAGAAGAGCAATGCCAAATTATGTTCAAACTACTGCACAGTTGCACTCATTTCACATGCTAGCAAAGTAACACTCAAAATTCTCCAAGCTAGGTTTCAAAAATATGTGAACCGAGAACTTCCAGATATTCAAACTGGATTTAGAAAAGGCAGAGGAACCAGAGATCAAATTGCCAATATCCACTGTATCATCGAAAAAGCAAGAGAGTTCCAGAAAAACCTCTACTTCTGCTTTATTGACTATGCTAAAGCCTATGTTGATCACAACAAACTGGGGAAAATTCTGAAAGAGTTGGGAATTCCATACCACTTGACCTATCTCCTAAGAAACCTGTATGCCAGTCAAGAAGCAACAGTTAGAACTAGACAGGGAACAGCAAGCTGGTTAAAAATTGGGAAAGGAGTACATCAAACCTGCATATTGTCACCCTGCTTATTTAACTTATATGCAGAGTATGTCATGTGAAATGCTGGGCTGGATGAAGCACAAGCTGGAATCAAGATTGCCAGGAGAAATATCAATAACCTCAGATACTCAGATGACAACACACTTATGGCAGAAAGCAAAAAAGAACAGAAGAGCCTCTTGATGAAGGTGAAAGAGAAGAGTGAAGAAGCTGGCTTAAAACTCAGCATTCAAAAAATGAAGATCATGGCATCCAGTTCCATCACTTCATGGCAAATATATGAGGAAAAAGTGACAGATTTTATTTTCTTGGGCTCCAAAATCACTACAGATGGTGACTGCAGTCACGAAATTAAAAGACACTTGCTGCTTGAAAGAAAAGCTATGGCCAACCTAGACAGCATGTTAAAAAGCAGAGACATTACTTTGCCAACAAAGGTCCATCTTCTCAAAGCTATGGTTTTTCCAGTGATCATGTATAGATGTAAGAGTTGGACCATAAAGAAGACTGAGCACTGAAGATTGATGCGTTTGAGCTGTGGTATTGGAAAAGGCTCTTGAGAGTCCCTTGGACTGCAAGTAGATCAAACCAGTCAATCCTAAATGAAATCAGTCCTGAATATTCATTAGAAGGACTGATGCTGAAGCTGAAGCTCCTAAACATTAGGAGCCACCTGATGTGAAGAGCCAACTCATTAGGGAAGACCCTGATGCTGGGAAAGAGTAAAAGCAGGATGAGTAGGGGATGACAGAGTTCGAGATGGTTGGATGGTATCACCAACTCAATGGATATGAGTTTGAGCAAACTCTGGGAGACGGAGAAGGACAGAAGGACAGGGAAGCCTGGTGTGCTGCAGTCCATGGGGTGTTAAAGAGTTGGACACGAGTGAGTGATTGAACAACAACAAATAACGGATGAGGTTATGTTCTAATAACAAAAAATCCAAAGTTTCAGTGTCTTAATACAACAAAAATTGATCTCTTTCCCAGCATCACGTTTTATGTCCTGTGCTTGTCTGTGGGGATAAAGGGAAGGCTTTGGTTTGTATAGCCACTCAGAAACCCAGTTTGTCAGAGGTTCTGCCATCAGTATCTACACCAGCCAAAACAGCCAGTTTCTTAGCTGTCTCATCAGGGGAATGGGAGTGATGAACAGTGCATGGACTTTCCATTGTCTCATACCAGATATGACATACATCACATTTCAATGGCCAGAATTATTAATAGTCACAAGATCCTAACCAACCTTGAAGAAACTGAAAGCTGTCTTCCATGTGCCAACAGGGGCAGAACTAGATATTTGCAAACACTAGTATATTCTGCGGGCTTCCCAGGTAGTGCTAGTGATAAAGAATCCACCTGCCAATGCAGGAGATGCGAGAGACGTGGGTTCGATCCCTGGGTCGGGAGATATCCCCTGGAGTAGGAAATGGCACCATGCCAGTATTCTTGCCTGGAGAATCCCACGGGCAAAGAGCCTGATGGGCTACCATTCATAGGGCTGCAAAGAGTTGGACGTGACAGCACACAGCAACATTATCTTCTGCATGTACATTTCATGAGCAGAACCCAGTTGTGACTCATTCCAACATGGTTATTACTTATGAAGTGTCTTTAACACTCTTTCAGCAGACATCTATTACATTCTAGGTACTCTTCTAGGCACTAGTTAGTCACACTAAGAGACAAGGCCCCCCTACTTTCATTCCAGATAGACACATTTTAAATATACAACATGTCAGGTGGTGAAAAATGCCATGGAGAAAAATTAAGCAGAAAAGGAGGCTATGGCTTTCTGGTGGAGGAATGAGATATATAAGCTTAAATATTTCAGTTGTAGAAGGTCTACTAAGAACGTCACTGTGGTTGGCTAAATAATGGTACCCAAAGTTGTCCATGACCTAATCCCCAGAACCTTTGGATATGTTACCTATTATGGTAAAAGGGATTTTGCAGAGGTGATTAAAGGTCATAAGTTGGAGAGATGATCATGGATTAAATTGTTGGATCAATGTGATATCACAGGGTGTTTATAAGAGGGTGGCAGGAGTGTCAGAGTCAGAAAAGACAAGATGGGGAAACAGTGGAAACAGTGTCAGACTTTATTTTTTGGGCTCCAAAATCACTGCAGATGGTGATTGCAGCCATGAAATTAAAAGACGCTTACTCCTTGGAAGAAAAGTTATGACCAACCTAGATAGCATATTCAAAAGCAGAGACATTACTTTGCCAACAAAGGTCCGTCTAGTCAAGGCTATGGTTTTTCCTGTGGTCATGTATGGATGTGAGAGTTGGACTGTGAAGAAGGCTGAGCACCAAAGAACTGATGCTTTTGAACTGTGGTGTTGGAGAAGACTCTTGAGAGTCCCTTGGACTGCAAGGAGATCCAACCAGTCCATTCTGAAGGAGATCAGCCCTGGGGTTTCTTTGGAAGGAATGATGCTAAAGCTGAAACTCCAGCACTTTGGCCACCTCATGCGAAGAGTTGACTCATTGGAAAAGACTCTGATGCTGGGAGGGATTGGGGCAGGAGGAGAAGGGGATGACAGAGGATGAGATGGCTGGATGGCATCACTGACTCGATGGACATGAATCTGAGTGAACTCCGGGAGTTGGTGATGGACAGGGAAGCCTGGCGTGCTGCGATTCATGGGATCGCAAAGAGTCGGACACGACTGAGCGACTGAACTGAACAATGGAAAGCAGAGGTTAGAGGAGGGGAGATTCGAAGATGATGTATGGCTGGCTTTGAAGGGGCCAGAATCCAAGGAATGCAAGTATGGTGTAAGTTTGGGAGACCAGAGAGGTGAGGAATAATCAATCAGCAAAGGAAACTGAGAGGTTCCATGGTGAGTTAAAAGGAAAGCAAAGTATCTTGCATTAAAGTCAATTGAAAATGCGTTTTAAGAGGGAGGGTAAAATGTTAGTGGAAGTTAAGGTGATTAGTTTGGTAAGATAAATTAAGGTAAAAGTGCATACAAAACAACCACAGAAAACCTTTTTTGTCCTTAAACAAGCTAAGCTAAATAGAATTCCATCGTGTGCCATAGTCATAGTATAAATTGTTCATCAGATCACGGCAATAAATTTCAAATCATTTGTTAGTTTTTAGAAATTGTTATGTGATCTTTCATTGAAGAGGCTGTCCCTAGCTAAGTGATGCTTCTGTCTGTGAGTTATGCTTTGATAAAAGAGACTGCATCAAACACACAAAAACTTCCACACTAAATTAACAGTCATGGTGACTTAGAGTGTCAAATTAACATCAGCTATATAGATCATGATGCCAAATCCCCACAGCTTCAATTGAAAAGCAATTCTATAAAAGATGTTCTATCCTCCCCAATGTTTTAGCACTTATATTACTGAGATTTTGTGTATTAAAAATCTTTATTATCAACTAAATCAAGAAAAGCGTTTTGGAATGTCATAGTTAATTGGGTGGAATACGATCCCTCAGGCCAAACTAGAGGAAAACACTGTAGCAGTTAAGAGCATTGGCCATGTGCCAGATGAAGCTTGAATCTTAGTTCTGCCGTTTAAATTTTAACCTCTCTATTTGTCTCAGTTTTCTTATCTGTAAACAAGGAGGTGCTAATGAGCATTAAGTATTTAAATGAGTTGATATTTACCAGACAAAGCAAATACTGTAAGTGACTGCTCTCATTTTTATTAATAAAATTATTGCTGCTAATTCTTGTGATGAGTTAGGGTTTGATGGATTTTAATGAGCTGATAAAATTAGATGGAGGTGAAATTCAACAGTAATCTACACTCTGGGTATCCTTGACCTCAAACTGTGCCTAAGAGCCCCATCCATTACATCCTGCTTACCTGTTCTTCCAGCATCTGCCAAATCCTTTCTTTTGTTTTTAAGGAGTTTCAGGTTTATTATTCTGGTGGCTCAACAGTAAAGAATTCACCCGCAATGCAGGAGATGAAGTTTTGATTCCTGGATCGGGAAGATCCCCTAGAGAAGGAAATGACAACCCACTCCAGTACTCTTGCCTGGAAAATCCCATGGACAGAGGAGCCTGGTGGGCTACAATACAGTCCAAGGGGTCACAAAGAGTTGGATATGACTTAATGACAAAATGTGTGTGTGTGTGTGTGTGTGTGTGTGTGTGTGTATCCTGTGACAAAGCATAATGGAAAATACAAAGAAGAATTATATATATAGTTTCTTGTTCTATATAGTGCTTGTCCATAGTTCCGTGTGCTATATAGTGCTGAGTGCTCTGTCGCTCAGTCACTCAGTTCTGTATAGCAGGACCATGTGGTTTATCCATCCTACATATAATTGTTTGCATCCAAGATCCTTTTTGAGGCGAGGTCACATGAAGGCTCCAGCCGAAGCAGCCATGTGAAAGTGACACCAGGATGAGCACCAGCACACTAGGCCAGGGCTTAGGGGCCAGATGGAGCTTAGGCGTTTGCTTACATGAATACCAGTGCCATCAGGGACACTTTCTCCAAATCTCTGGGTCTGCTAGAGCCTGGATCTAAGGTTGGTTCATGGGAACCACGGAGGGCAGGCTTACATTCCAGGAGCTTCCCAAACTTTGTTGCTCAGAGATCCTCAGGGCTGTGAACAGTGTGAGCAGGGCACGGTCTAATCTACTTGGGAATGGACAGATGGCAATGCAGGGAGCCAGGCCCCTTGGGGAACACAACTGGCACTTACACTATCCATCAATGAGAAAGGAATTCGACCTTAGTGTTGAAGCGAGGACCTGGAGCCCACTGCAGTGCCTAGGATTAGCTCCTTAATTTCTGGATTTTGAGAAGGTAATAAATGGATTCCAGAGAGTAGCAATGATTGGGAAGAGCACTCAGAGGTCTCAAAAAATGTGGCTATTTATCAAGGATGTGGGAATATTTTAGTATTTGAACAACTGATATGGCTATAGCTATGCATATGGTTGGATATTTGCTCTACTCTAAGTTCAAGTAAGCTGAGAATTGATTTTGTAACATGGAGGTCACTGGTCTTTTGGTGATCCAGTGAGGGTATGAGTTTGACTGAATAGGTACAGGGGAAAACGCAAGGAAAACTGGTGACTCTTTCAAGGGGTTTTGCTATCAAGAGGAGCAAAGAAATGGGGTTGGAGATGAGGGGATCAATAGAGGCTTTTCTTGATTGAAATGTGCACACTGCTATATTTAAAAATGGGTAACCAACAAGGTCTCACTATGTAGCACAGGGGACTCTGCTTAATGTTCTGTGGAAGCAGGGATGGGAGGAGTCTGGGGGAAAACACGTGCTCAGTCGCTCAGTCGTGTCCAGCTCTTTGTGACCCCACAGACTACTACTTGAGCCTGCCACGCTCCTCTGCCCATGGAATTTCCCAAGCAAGAATACTGGAGTGGGTTGCCATTTCCTACTCAGAGGATCTTCCCCATCCAGGGATTGAACGTGAGTCTCCTGCATCTCCCTCATTAGCAGGCAGATGCTTTATCACTGCGCCACTTGGGAGCCCCTGGGGGGAGAATGGATACATATATATGTATACATATGGCTGAGTCCCTTTGCTGTCCACCCGAAGCTATCACAACATTGTTAATTGGTTATACGCCAATAGAAAATAAAAAGTTTAAGAAAAGAGAACTTTTTTTATAATAGGAGAATTAATAGCATGTTTGTGTGTTGATGAGATAGCTTTTGCAGAGACATGATGCCTACCTTTGTTTATCACCCAGGAGCTGTGTGTGGGATGTACTAAGGCTACACATATTTGGGGGGGTATTTTTCTTGGTTTTTCTTTGCATTATTTCCATTATGAAGTACCAGGCATCCCTCTCAACGTTATTTTTTCTTCTCTTGTTATAGATACTGCCTGATTCATTTCTGGGAATTTTTCTTTCTCTACCTCTATTTTTAGTGTAAAGTCTGCTTGATAAATCAATAAGCATCTAGGTAGCCTTCATATCCTAGGTGTGTGCTCTTTTCTTTGCTAAGGGAGCCAATACTTCAGCATCTTAAACCAGAATCTAGAAAGCCTAAGCCAAATGTCATCCTGTAATACTAGCTTTGCAGACAGATTTTGTTGCCTTATATCTGTCTATCTATCAACATCTATCTATATCTATCAATATGTATCTATCTATCTATATATCTGGGCGCTTCCCAGGTGGCTTGGTGGTAAAGAATCTTCCTGTTAATGGAAGAGACGGGCTTTCCTAGTGGCTCAGATGGTGAAGAATCCACCTGCAATGTGGGAGATCTGGGTTCGAGCCTTGCTTTGGGAAGATCCGTTGGAGGAGGGCATGGCAACCCACTCCAGTATTCTTGCCTGGAGAATCCCCATGGACAGAGGAGCCTGGCAGGCTATAGTCCATGGGGTTGTGAAGAGTCAGTCGCGACTGAATGACTAAGCACAGCACAATGCAAGAGACATGGGTTTGACACCTGGGTCTGGAAGATCCCCTGGAGGAGAGCAAGCTAACCCTCTCTGGTATTCTTGCCTGGAGAATCTCATGATGAGAGGAGCCTTACAGGCTAGAGTCTGGCTGCAAAAGAATCAGATACAACTTAGCAACTAAACAACAACAACAAAACCTATCTCTCTACATCTATCTATTTCCCATCTATCGTCTAGTTCTAGAAAGAAATTAAACTACTTGGCCATTCACTGAACTAATTTCTCTCCTTAAACCCCAATCTTAATTGAAACAAAAAATACTACTAACCTGAACCCCAAGTTTTATAGCTTTATGATAAGACATCTTTTCTCTGGAGTATTTCCCTATGTCCCACACCTCCATCCTTCTAGGAATGAGTTGAAGTGGATGGGGATGAAAGAGTGAAAAATTCTATTATCCATCACATCCTAATTCCTTTGCACCAGAAACAGCCAGTCCTCTCTTGACTTCTCATACCCACCATTTAATGTTTCCTCCATGCTCTCCAGTTGATGGTTTCCTTTCTTCCTAGGCCCAGTGAGTGGATTTCTCAGATTCTATAATACTTGTGAATTCTCTTTATTATCCCACAGAGGATGAGATGTTTCTTCTTTTGCAAAGGTCACAGAAGGAGGCAATAACAGAGGAGTTTAAGAGCCCCAACTATTGAGTAAGACAAGCCTGCATGCAAGTGCCAGCCCTGCACCGACTCGCTCTGTGCAGCATGCTCCCTGCTAAATGGAGAGGAAATCATAATGCTTTCTTCTTGCTATCATAGATGTCAACAGAAAAACTTACCATTCTGAAATCTTTATTTTGTAGTGACCCTCTCAGACATCTGATTTATTTTATACAATGAAATGACCCTACTTGTAGAATGGTACATTAAAAAAAAAATCCTGAAACCTAAAGATACAATAACTAAACCATTTCTCCCATTTTTAGTTTCCTTATTCATAAAGTGAGGAGTGAGAGGAAGAGGATTTCTAAGACTCCTCCTCAGTTTTTTTTTTTTGTGTGTGTGTGTGTGCTTTCATGGAATTATATTCTGTTCAACGAGACGAGAAACAACTAAAAATTAGTTTCAAATAGTGGTAATTACTACAGAGAAAATAAGATTTTATAATAGAGAGTGACTTGAGAGGTAGGAGTGGGCAACATCAGATATGGGGCAATTTCTGTAATAGTAGATCTCTTACAGTGTGAAAAGAAAAATGTGCACAATACAGTATACATACAACCAACAATATCAGTTTCAGATTTTTGTGAGGAAGGAGATTTCCGGGTTGAATGAAATATAAAGTAAGGCTTTGGTGAGTGTCTACTGCGTGCATTTTTCTTGTCCTCAAGGAAGCACTGGGTGGATTAACTGATATGTCAGTGCAGGGCTAGCAGGTACTAGGGAGTTGTGACATTTCCTTTTTTAAAAAAATTATTTATTTTAATTGGAGGCTAATTACTTTACAATATTTTGGTAGTTTTTGCCATACATGGACATGAATCAGCCATAGGTGTACATGTGTCCCACCATCCTGAACTGCCTTCCACCTCCCTCGCCACCCCATCCCTCTGGATTGTCTCAGAGCATCGGCTTTGAGTGCCCTGCTTCATGTGTCGAACTTGCACTGGTCATCTATTTTATACATGGTAATATACATGTTTCAATGCTATTCTCCTATATTGTCCCACCCTTGCCTCCTCCCACATAGTCCAAAAGTCTGTTCTTTACATCTGTGTCTGTTTTGCTGTCTTGCATATAGGGTTGTTGTTACCATCTTTCTAAATTCCACATATATGCGCTAATATACTGTATTAGTGTTTCTTTTTCTGGCTTACTTCACTCTGTATAATAGGCTCCAGATTCATCCACCTCATTAGAACGGACTCAAATGTGTTCTTTTTTATAGCTGAGAAATATTCCATTGTGTATATGAACCAAAACTTCCTTATTCATTCATCTACCAATGGACATCTAGGTTGCTTCCATGTCCTAGCTATTGTAAACAGTGCTGCAATGAACATTGGGGTACATGCGTCTTTTTCAATTCTGGTTTCCTTGGTGTGTATGTCATTATTATTTTTTTTCCACAGTAGACCTTATTGATGCATCACACCTTTTTCCAGCTCTGCTTGATGAGGTCTCAGAATCCTTTTCATTGTAATGCTGCAGCAAGACATGACCAATCATTTGGCACTGGCATGCCCATGGAAACCAATTTTCCAACCCTGGAGTAAAAGCATTTGTAGAGTTGAAAATATTTCTACACTTAGTAGAATTTAGTTTCCTTTTTTCTCCAAGATAATATCAACTTAAGTGAACCACCACCTCCCTCCAGAGACATCTTCCTGTACCAGCTGTGTCGTCCTTCTACATTTCCTCCACGGAGTGTGGGCAGGGCATGTCTTAGGCCAGTCATGGAACAATATTTTGGTTTTAGTCAATGGAGCAGAAACTCTGGATTGGTAATATTTCTATTGGTGATAAAAGTTCCTTCTCTGTTTTCCACTTTTTTCTCTTAGTAATCTCCCATTACTGAAGTTTTCAGAACTCTCATGCCCCTTTCTCTCCTCAGACCAAAGAATGCTAATTTAAAATGAAAAAATATATATTGTTACCCTATAAGGGAGGGATTTGGAAAGGACCATACCTAATCTATTTCTTTTTTTTTTTTTTTGCTTAATCTATGGCAAGAGTTTTCTATGATAGGATTTCAGACAGTAAGATCGAAGGGGAGATATGTCACAATGAGCAGTTTTTCTGATGTACCTCACATTGTACCATTTGGGCTTTATGGCAAAAAAGTGACAAACGAGGTGCACAGTGGGAAACTCATATTGTTTTGGAAAAGAGTTGGAGTTCTTAGATTAGGGCTCTGTGGAAGATGTCAGAGTGAAGACCAAAACAAATATTCACACTCAGGTGCACTGGCATTCAATAAACTGATTAGTCAGTGACATTAAATAAGTTCTCAGGCCATCTTGAAGTGATTAATGCGGGTGGACGGAGGCCAGGATTCACTGGGGGAAGGAATACAGGGGTGTTTTTCTTGATTAAAAATTGCAAGCGTTGGTGGTAAAAATCTCATGGGAAGTTTTGTTTGATTGTCCTTGTCATTAAAAGACATTGATTATTAAAATGTCTCCTCTTCTTCCCTGCCACAGGATGGAGAGGATTACAGCCTCTGGAGGAATGGAAATGTTTGTGAGCAGATTCTGGGTTGGTATTGGAATCATTTGCAGACACTTTTAGTTCATCTCCTCATCTCCACCCATTAACCTCTCCTATCTCCTAGGTCAAGTTTACTGACCCAAGAGTATGGTTGTCATTTGGCAGAAGGGTATTGCTTTCATGATTGCATAGTGGTTAAGCATCTATCTTTAGGGTTATTGGGGATATTTGATGAGATACATTGTGTAACATGCTTGACAGAGAACAGATATGTGGCCACTACTCAACAATGTAAGATATTATGGCTGCTTGCATTATTGTGTTCTCTTTAACACCAGTTCTGATCCTGAAGGAGTCCTGCAGAATCTTTAACCAACAGCTTATGATCACGGGGCTCAGTCTCTGTGTTCTAGCCCAGCACACTTGAGTTTGCCAGCGAGCATACTTGTCTTATTTACTATTATATCAAGTATATAATAGAGGCTTGTTAAATGAATCTGATGTGTGCAGACTTTGCAGCTGAATGCGAATTAGATGGACAGATTCCACTCAGGCAGCATTCATGCTGCTGGGAAAGGTAGAGGAAGGTGGAATGACTCTGCTAGAAGGCAATCTGGGATTATTTGATCCAACTTCCTACTGAAAACAGGAATCACAGTCTCAGCTTTCTTTCAAATGTTCGTCTGCTTTTCCTTTAATGTGTGATTGGGAGGTTTGCTTGAATGGTCACATTTTTCTTGAGTAAGAAGCAGGACACGTTCTTGAACAAGTCTGCATGAAATTACTGAGATATGTGGATTCTTTAGCTGGATCACAGTGGGAGTCTGGAATACATAATTATTCTTTAAACAGAGCAGAGAGCAAGTGTATTTGAGTCATACCTGAATTCTGGTCCTGACTCTCTCACTGAAGAGGCAATAGAGTAGTTAAGAGGTTGGGCTTTGGAGACAAACCTGGGCTAGAATCAGAGTAGAAAATGTAAGCTAGGGTCCTTCATTTGCATGGGTTCCTTCTACGGCCCTGGGTGGGGGCCCTTCTAATATATTTCCATGGTCATACATTTTAGTAAAAAAAAAAAGTGTATATATTATACATATATTTAGATGTAGAGAGAAATATATACAAAACATACAAAATGTAAAAACACATATTTTATAAATGTATTTATATTGTTATTTTGCTATATATACATCGCTCTCCTAGTCACTTCAGTTGTGTCCGACTCTTTGTGACGCCATGGACTGTAGCTCACCAGGTTCCTCTGTCCATGGGATTCTCCAGGCAAGAATACTGGAGTGGGTTGCCATGCCCTCCTACAGGGGAACTTCCTGACCCAGGGACCAAACCCACATCTCTTCACGGCTCCTGCATTGGCAGTGGATTCTTTACCACTAGCGCCCCCTAGGAAGCCCCACTGTAAATAAAATTGCAATTAGTTAAGACTAAGGGCTCAAGGCCGGGAGCTGACTGTGGCTCAGATCATGAACTCCTTATTGCCAAATTCAGACTCAAATTGAAGAAAGTAGGGAAAACCACTAGACCATTCAGGTATGACCTAAATCAAATCCCTTATGATTATACAGTGGAAGTGAGGAATAGATTTAAGGGCCTAGATCTGATAGATAGAGTGCCTGAAGAACTATGGAATGAGGTTCGTGACATTGTACGGGAGACAGGGATCAAGACCATCCCCATGGAAAAGAAATGCAAAAAAGCAAAATGGCTGTCTGGGGAGGCCTTACAAATAGCTGTGAAAAGAAGAGAGGCGAAAAGCAAAGGA